>UYYA01004889.1:0-55076 GCA_900624975.1 Angiostrongylus costaricensis | reverse complement strand
GTTCTAGGAACATTTGGGTGTTTGTGAGGTGAGCTGGAATGTGGTTAAGCAACTGGGTAAGTATCAGGCTTAAAAACCAGCTTATTCTATCCGTTGGCCCGTCTACGCAGCTGATGATCGCTCTGAAGAAGGCGATACTGCCGAAACGTCAGCTAGCGTTGTATTGTATTGTTTTTTATGGAAGTAAATGTATGCTGTTTAAAAACCTCGCGATTGCTGAACAAGAAAACGACACATTCATATTCCAATGCCGAGGTTAAGAAAAAGTCGATCCTGGGAACTATCAATATTATAATTTTTACTTTTTATTTTCTGCCCACTACAATTTTCACGGCAGGATACTTAAGCGAAATACAATCACAACGTTGCTGAGATGATTATAGCTGCGGCCTCAGCTTAACTGGGTTCGTTGCCGATTTGGGCCCCCAGATCAATCCCGTTGACGGGTGATTGCTGATGGCAAAAGATCGATAGAACTAGCTGGGAGACAGGCGAAACGAATGACCCGCCTGGTGTGGTGGTGAACGCCCTAATCCCCGGAAAGGACAATAGCGCGTTCGTTCACCACCGCATACACCTGCAGTCCGGAGTGTTGCAAATATCTTAGCGCCATTGAAGTTATATTTCACATTGTATACCCTTCCGTTAAAAAGAGTAGGCGGTAAATAATAAGTTAAATTTGTGAACGCGTTATTGCCCTTTCCGGGGAGTAGCACGTTCATCACCACACCATGTGGGTCCTTCGTTTCGCTTATCTCTCAGCTAGCTCTATCGATCAATATTTAATATTATAATTCCTCGTTTTCAGCACATTAGTACTCTGTTCTTTGCCAACTCTGTTGGCTCTTCTTCTTCTGTTCCCATACTCTGTTCTCACTCAACAGTGGGTTAGGCTTAGTGGTTCATTCATTAATTTATTAAAAAAAAGTTAAGTTGATTAGAAGGCACTTTATGGAGAGAAGCCCAATAGTGGAGAGGAGAAGAAATAGGTGGTACTCAAGAGACATTAGAACGCTTTCAAAAATACGATACAAGTATTTTTCGATGACTAGTAGAAGAAAAGGAGAAAAGAAGGGAAGAAGTAGAAAGTAGATACGAGTAGAAAGCCGTCCACTAGTTTTGTAATATTTCCTCAACAACTAAGTGTAGGAACTGTGATGATATGCTTTCATCAATGAATATTCACGAACGCGTACCAAGTGATGATGCACGCGGTACTGTTGAAGGAGGTAGGCTTCTTTCCATGAAATTTGTAATGTCCGCAAACAAGTGAAACATTTTCTTAAGCTTAACGTTTTTGTTTACTGCCTATTCTTTTTAATGGCAGGGTATGTTGCGAAATCTAACTTCTATAATGCTGAGATATGTGCAAAACTCCGTACGGCAGGTGTATGCGGTGGGGAACGAACGCGCTATTGTCCTTTTCGGGGAGTAACAAGTTCACCACCACACCATGCAGGTCCTTCATTTCGTCTGTCTCTCAGCTAGTTCTATCGATCTTTTTGCCATCAGCAATCATCCGTCAATGGGATTGATCTGAGAATCCCAAATCTGCAATGAACCCGGTTAAACATTTTTATTCACTCAATGTGAATCCCAATGTGAATTCTTACTCTAATATAAAATTGTGAGCACAACAACAATTTTAGCATTCTTTACTGTAATATCCAGGATCCATCGCCGTATTGGTATCAAAATCGCATGGTGGCAAATTTCCCTCTGATCCATAAGGGCTGCCACTGCCTATGGTGGTGAAGACCTAGAGCAGACTTTTTTGTCTAGACTGACCTCGGGATTCCAGGGAACCAAAATAGGTTAACCACCAAATCTCGGGGGACAGACTTTGGCCAGACTGATCTCAGGACTCCGGGGAACCACAGTGTCTAAACCAGCAAAACTCCGAGAAAGTGGAAATTATGCTGGGGCCCACACAATAAGTGACGACGAGCCATCCAACTATCCAACTATTCAAGTAATGTATGCATGTAAATCTTATAACGGCATGGACATACATAACGGGTGTAAACAACGACGACTAAGAATCTATAACTTGGAGTAAATAAACACCATCAAAAGGAAAGCGCCACTATGTATAATTAGTGTGAGCCCATCCACAGGAGTGTGACCTCTATGGGTGGCATTAGAGGTGGGACATTTTGGCCCGTACTTGCTCTGTGGATGTGACGACGAGTGCGACGAAAAACCAAGCGTCGTTGCGAATGTGTTAAAGAACTACTCCGCATCAGGTGTATGTTCTGTTGCCCTCTGGTCATAATGCAGAGCCACTACAATCTAATAATCATATCCACCCACAAAAATTATGTAAAGTTAAACACAGCTGTTCGTGGTTGTTGATCTTTCATACTACCGCTTCGTCATGAAAGGTCCTGACAATGCACATTACAGAAAACAACTTCTATCATAACTCCCACTGCTCGTAGTTGTTTGTTAACACTCTCGCAACGACGCCTAATTTCGGGTCTGTTCCCAGCTGGACGAAGCCCAATTTGGTGCCTTTCTGGAGTTGCTGGTTTTTTGGAAATAAGCAATAATCTTCCGATAACTAGGGGACTTCGTTGGTTGTGAACATGAGCGGATTGTGGAATAGACTTTGCTCGATTATACTAGATGGTATTTAAGGTCCTATCTACTATGACTTAAAGGAGGGATAGCACAGTTAGTGGTGCCCACCACCATGACCACGGCGCTGGTTCAATCCCGCACCAGGCTCACCAGGCCTCTCATACCACCGATGTAGGAAAGTCGCTACCGAACTGCACTTCCCACAGTCCAATTGGGAACGCTTCCAGCAAGGCTATCTCAGCACTCCAGAGAGAATCGACTCGACCAGCATTCTACTACATTTATAAAGAGGACGGCAGTACTCAAGTAGCAGGCCAAGCCAACATAAAAGTAGGAAGACCTTCACCGCCGACGGGTGCGAAGGAGCGAATCGAATGTGGAAAGTGCTGGGATCCCTCCAGCAGACGTCAACAGGAGTCGTATAAAATAAAGTTTAAAGAAATTCGCTGCACCTTGTTAGAGTCCATCGTACAAACACTACTGTTAGCAGTTGGAAGTGTTTTGCAACTTATGGACCTCCACTTCAGTATTTGTTATACCCACACATACGTATAGGTGTAGTACAAAAACATGTAAATTCTTTTGCATAAGAATACCTTTAAGAGTACAGCACTTTCTAACTAACAATCCAATACATCTGTATCCTACTACTCTATCAATTTACAGCAAAAAGGGTAAGAAAATAGTTCCATATGTCAAAGTACGACATATAGGTGCCACTCGTAGCGAAAATGTGAAGAAATAACAAAGACAAACCCTAAGAATTCTTAAGTCTGTGTTTCGTTGCTCCTTTTGTTACTCCTCCTTTGTTGAAAAAAACCGGTTCCGTGTCTCTAATATTGTTATACTCTGCAACTGCTCAAAAACAAAGCACAACAACATGCTTTTATCCACTTTCTTGAAAGTGTGCGTCCTTCTCCTTCATCAGCTACAACACACACACAAACTTTCCAATACATTTTATTTGCCAATGGTAATATTACATCAGTAAACACCATACAAACAAAGAAACAATCAATCACTGACCAATAATTGAACTCCAACACCGATGCTTTTCACGTACAATAGAATAAAAACAGCATGCTCTTACTTGGAGTCGGTCTGAAATTTGGAAAAGAAAATACGACGCTCTATTACTAACTAAACCAGTCTCCAACTAAAAATCCTGTATACCATCATCGTTACAGAAAAAGAGTCAAAACCAACCACGTGCGCCGCTGCTGCTTCAAGAAAGCTGTCATGGAATTCTTTTGCAATTTCGGCTGTCTTGAACTTCACTGTGAAGATTTCATCCACCCCTTCTCGAGATTCGGAATAATCCTGCAGTTAAACGTTGTCACTGGGATTCTACGCAAACGATAATATAATTTCTGATAATAATAGATATCACTGGCTACCCGGCATATCCAACTGTACGCAGGTTGTACACCTTTCCTCTCATTCAACTCTATAGAGGGCAGAATAGCGAAATTTGCGCAGACTTTGTGCACATGGTCTCGACGCATTACCACACGATGTGTATTGTTTTTGGGATTGCGTAGTATCTGAGAAAAACACAATTTCAGAAATTCGGATGAAAACGTGAAGTAATTAATTGCTATAAAATAACTATTTTAAACACCTTGAGATCGCCCACACCTCGCTCCTTGTTCTCCTCCGTCTCCTTTATAAAACGATATAGTTTTGCTCGAGCAGTAAAGATAACCTGAATGGTAAGAACAATGAATACCCCAATACAAATATATACACCGGCATTTTTTCAACAACGTTTTGACAATTTCCGCTGAAAGATGTAAATGTATTATTTGTTAACCAATGCGATATAATCAAAATTACACACCTGCTCTCCTTCCTCTCCTGTTACTACATCTACAAGATCTGGTAAAGGAATAGCAGGAGCGAAATCAACGTTCGGTTCGAACTCCTCATCAGCCCCACGCTCTACTTCTCCATCTGCACTATTTCCTTTATTCGCTGGTGAACTTGTATTGACAAGATCCTTTTTGTCAGTAACTGCTAGCTAAAACAGTAGATATCATATCAAATAAAGGTGGAGAGGTGTTTGCTACACCATATATAGAAGTGTAAAAAGATACAAATAACCTTGCTTTTGGCTTGCGATGCAAATTCTTCTTGGGCCTTTTTTGTGTGAGCAGCATCAAATATAGATCCGCCAGACTTCACATGATCAGCAAATGACTTACTGCCACAAAACCCACTACCAAACACCTGTTAAAGTTGTGAAATATAACTCGTATGAAATGCTGAGATATCTGCAAAACTCCGGACCACAGGTGTATGCAGTGGGGAACGAACACGCGCTGTTGTCCTTACCGGGGAGCAGCGCACTTCACCACTACACCATCCGGGTCCTTCGCTTTGCATGTGCATGACCCGGATGGTGTAGTGGTGAAGTGCGCTGCTCCCCGGTAAGGACAACAGCGCGTTTTCGTTCCCCACTGTATACACCTGTGGTCCGGAGTTTTGCAGATATCTCAGCATTTCATACGAGTTATATTTCACAACATACCCTGCCATTAAGAAGAAAAAGGTAGTAAATAAAAGAGTTAAGACCTGTTAAAGTATTAGCAATCGCCGTAATATAAATAAGAGCGGTAGACTTAAACCTTCTGCTCTGATTTTGCCTGCTCTGCAGTGTTTTTCTCTTCCTTCTCTGTCTCTTTCCTTTCTTCAACTGCTTTTGATGTGCCAAACAATCGACTGCCACCAAACACAGAGCTTCCGGCAGTTGTATTCGAATTTAATGACCCAGCTAAAATTAGAAACACTTAAAAAGTACTCCCGTGAAATATACTTACAATCTTTCCTGATTTAAAAGAGAAAGTGACTGGAGTTCCAGAATTTGTAGTAGCAGCTGGAAACGCTGACGCCGAAGCATCCGGTTTTTTCGACAATGAGAAGGATGGGAACGTGGAAGAGGCTTCTAAAACTCTACAGTAGCAATCTGAGCATATAAGAACCATCTCAAAAGCACACAAAAATAGTTACATATTGAGCTCATGGTTTCCAAAATGCAAGGATTTAAGCGAAACTGTATAAAAAGTTCAGATCTAGATAACACACCTGTAGCTGGTTTTACAGTTGCTCCTCCAAAGATGGAAGGTTTTGATCCAAAGGAAAGCGCAACAGGTGGAGTGGACGCGGAAGATGTTAAAGAGGCTCTTAAAAATCGATGCACTCAATAAATAATAGCTGCATGTTAGACAGAATTCACGAGATAACAGAATAAGGAAGGATAAAAACAAGTTTTAAAAGAGAATACCCAAACAACGGCGACTTAGTTACTGTAGAGACGGATGTAGCTGGTGAGTCTTTAGCCGCAGCAGCGGCACTTATGCCAAACGTAAACCTTGGCACGCTCGTTTCAGAAGACTTCAATCCGCCAAGAGGAATAGCTGCGGTAGAAAAAATTGATCTAAACATACTAAATTAAAGCAAAGTTGCACAACAACAAAGCGAAACACTGACTGAAACGTGGGAAAACTATCAATGAATTTACGAAAATTCCTAAACATTTCAAGTCCAATTCAAAAATATTTGACATTTATTGCTATGATATGAAGAAAACGCACATTTCAATATCAGATCAAGGTAGAGGGAACACCCCTGGAAAATTGTTTATGTCAATGGAACCTATGCAAACTTCTAATTTCTTTGTAATCCCCAATAAAAATAAAGTCTTAGAGAGAATTTCTATTCCATTATCCTTTCCGTTTTTCTGCCATTAATTACAAAATAAAATTAAACTTTTCCGTTTCTTAGTCATCAGTACAAGCAATAAAAAAGTGAGATCAATAATAACAGTATAATACTTTGGTGCTGCATCTCCTGTCTTGCCAGTGGTTCTGCTCGCACCGCAACAAAGGCATTTCTCCGCTGCATTACGAGAGTAACACTCAGGGCATTCCCATCTAAACAGCAGTAATACGTGAGCAAGATGAATAGCAATTAAGTTTAAGTACGCATCTAAAGGTCGAATGCGTCTAAGACCTACTGCCCAGGTTGTAGTTTGAACTGATCTCCGTATCCCTTCTGTTCTACAGCAGGAGATTTCTCAATGTCTTTGGAGGATATTCCGGCGTCGTTCTTTCCTGATTCTTTCAAATCATTCTTTCCCTTAGCGGTTTCATCTTTCTTGGAACTCTCATTTTCCACTTTGTCGACATGCGAAGATTTTGCGATAAATGCTACAAGCAAGCACTCTAACATATTTAAACATTACTCAGGATTTTCTCATAATAAACATGTAGGTAGCAATCTTCTTACATTCCTCAGGTACCTTAACGGCACTCTCGAATATCTCCTTAAACTTATTCGCCACTTCCACACTGGCGAATCTCGCAGATAGTTTTTCGTGACTTTTCTGTTCCTCAGAGAAATCCTCGCAGTACCACATCATCGCTTTTTCTTGACGAGGCATTGCTTGAATTGTCATGCCAGGTAGCAACTGATGATTTGCACATACCTTGTGTACCTGAACGGAAACAATGATTGCATCAGTAGCAATAGTAATAATAATAGCAATTCAAGAGTAAAAACACAATTACAATAATAGCAATGAATAGATGCTTCGAAAAAATCAAGTGGTAAACAATCGAATAGGTTAAAAACCTGTTCTCTTCGCATCACAATGCGGCATTTCTTGTTCTCAGCATTCTCGAGCACTTTAATTACACCTGCACCACGTTCTTTCCATTCATTAGTCTCATCAGCATAACGATACAGCTTACAGCGTTCTTCGAAGAGCACCTTAAGTATGTGAAAACAAAATAATGCAAATAAGGAGCCCAAACGATGACTCTCGTCTATAAACTTTCCGAACCTATCAATACAGTCAAATAAAGTTACGAAAACATTCCATTCTTAACGTGTTTTAAGAAAATTCCATCAATATCCTACCTTTTCATTTTCCTCTCCGGTTACAATCTTCACGAGCTCCGGAAGCGGGCAAACAGGTTTGAAGTCAATTTGCGGTTCAAACTCCTCAACATGGTCATGATCACCTTCGTCATGAAGATCACCACTTTCTTGCTTGGAAGTGTGTTTTACTTCCGTAGCTAAAAAATTTTACAGATACCCGACAGAAAAAGTTTACGTACATTATGAAATATTAACACTAACACTTTGAAAATAAATTCTGCGTTTTTATTTCGGGAAAGATACTTATAGACTTCGTGGACTCCACAGTAGTTATTGTTGTTTCTGATTTCGGAGTAATGAAAGTGAATGGTGTTTTAGGTGGATTTGAATCAGGTTTTCCAGTCTGCAAAGCGTTATTGTACTTCACATTAGCTTAGAGATACTAGTAATAGTTAGTATTATTAGGGAAGTCAAATATTTAAACAATAATAATAACAATAAGGTTTCTATTCATGCCAAGCGATGAAACAAACGCACGATAAATTTGATGAAAACAAACTACTAGTTGGACATACTAGTTAGTAACGCCCATAATATGCAAAAAATGAGTAAAACACCCACCTGACCCACCTTTACAGGTTCTGTTCTTGACGGTTGGGAAGTACTAATGGGCAAAGTTGTGACAACTGGAGCTGGTACTGCCACGAAAGAACCTATAACACTATTTAATGATGAAGATTCCCACCAAGTTCAACTTTTCTGTCACAAACCTGAAGAACTAACGGTTGTGGTTAAAGTGGACGTCGCAATTTGTGGAACACTACTGGATAAAGGCAGAGTAGCAGTGTTCGACGACTGAATAGTAGCAGGAACAGAAGCTGGTGGTAAGATAGATGGATCATTTGATAGCTTTGGAGCAGACGTAGCAAACATTGAAGCGTTTTGAGGGCTAAAACCACTATAAAAGGTGCACTCGCCGAGAGCACAACGGTAAACGACAGCATTTTAAGGTTAACCTATTCCACCCCTGCGTGAATGCTCCAGGATGACCCATATTGTTCACAACACCTTGCTGGTTTCCAAAATATCCTGCTCCAGATAAACCAGCTGGACGTAGTCTCTAAAAAAAGAAAAGGTTAGAAGGTTCACTTCAAAAAAAAAAATCGCCAATCAACATAAAAAACAGTTCACAACCAGTTTAAAATACCTGCTGTTCTTGCAACTGCTGCAGGTAATATGCTGCGTAATGCGCTTGAACTTGAGCAGCAAGATCACTTAGTGCATTTGCTGATGCACCAAAAAAATTACCTGGTGGAGGAGCATTTGCATAGACCTGAAATAATTTTCACCGAAATAGGAAGGAAAAAATAGCATAAGGACAAGCTGACCACCTGTGCTGGTGTTGCTCGCTGCGGATCTGCATGTAGTGCCTGAGTAGATCCATCTTTTGTTAACAGTGTCTTTATTAAGTCCATAAGTCGTTCGACCTCATTGGCGTGTGTAGTTCGCAAATCATCAACCTTGAGACCTTCACTTACTACTTAATCAAAGTAGAGAAATATGACCAAATATACCTGTTTTTGTGCGCGATCGTCGGTTCTCCTCAGGTCATCCCTAATCGACTTATTAGAGTTTTGCACCTCGACCTTCAATGAGATATTTCGAACTATAATCACAACAGCTTTTCAATCATTCTCTACTTATAACTCTTAGCAGTCAATTAGTCACTTTGAGTAAAGATAATTAATGGCTGATGTATCTATAAATAAATACGGCCCGTGTAGCGCAGTCTTTAGAGGACCCCTGAAATACATAGCAGATTAATGCCCACTCCCCTGAGCCACCAAGCCTTCCATTCCTCCGAAGTCGTCAAATTGGTACCAGACCAGTTTTGGATCACTGCACAAGCCAGATGGTGTACTCAATCACCTCCAACGGTGCTCAATGAAGTCGAACGAATAGTGCATCCCTCAAAAATTTATCAACGCCGAGAGCCTAATCGGTAATTATTTATGTACAAATATTCTCACGGATTGCTCTAGTTGAGCTGGCGCGAGGTTGGTATCAGTTGTTGTTATGATTCGAGGACTGAAGCTTCGGCGACTTCGCCTTTCTCAAAGTTTGCGCACATTTCGTTTAACGAGATCCGTATAATTCGGTGAATCATCAACAGTAGTAATCAACATCTAATATTTAAATATACGCCATTTTGTTTCAAAAAATATCCACTGTTATGGTAGGTGTGGGACCACCCGTGTGTTTTCCATGTGAAATGACGAATGAGACCCGCCCAGCTCACGCGTGATAGTGAGGTCTTTTCGGTCCATCTCTGGATTTTTGAAATTTACCCAAAACGCTTCAAGAGTCCTTCCCGTCGTTGTTTTTGATTCCTGCACTAAAACCTTGACAGACACTTCAACATTATCACCACTACACTTTTGTGGCCTATGTGCACCTAAAGGCGCACTTTGTTGAATTTCAAGTTTTCTATCTAGATGTTCTTTTATATGCATATAAAGTGGTGTACCCATTTCCCTAATGTTTTCTTCAGCGCATGAGAATACATTTAATCTCATGTACAGCAGGCAGATTCCTCTAGGTACAAACAAGACACAAGAGCACAATGGTGATGACTTTGAAGAGACCGCGTGATTCTAGAATAGCAATCACAAACATTAAGGCGCAAGACTTTAAGCGTTCTTGATGGACTTCGAAAGTTCGAATGCCACACGTTATCTGGCGCCTTTCCTCAAATTAACTTTTTGATCTGGGTGTGTTTCACGAGTCATCCCAAGTGAAAACACACACGTGTTGTTCTACACATAACAAAACGGTTGGTAATAGAGGCATTCATCTATCAGATTTCCATAAGTATTATTGATAGTTCAACAAATTATATGGACATCATTATACAAAGTACGTCCAATCTCTGAAGAAGGCTAAGATGCCGAAACCTTAGGTCCCGAGTCACGACAACAACTAACACCGACGTCGTGTCAGCTCAACAAGGGCTGTCCGCAAGAATATGCATATTTTGATTATTTATGCCGAGGTTCATAGAAGGTCGGCTTTTGAGTTATTAATTAATGGCTGAATTTGATTCTTCTAATTCAAACGATTGTTGAACGCGTCCTGTTTCATACCTTTAGCTTTTTTCTGGCTTTAATCATAAAATTCGTGGCATGTTTAATCCAGATGAAGCTCATAAGCTAACATGTGTCCTCCAATGAAACATTTTGATTTCCCGATTTATATTTGAAAATCAGCACGAAAGAATTCGGACTATCCCAAAATAAACTGCAAAGCTCAGTTTTATTCGTAATCGAGTCACTTTTCTTTCAACGCTAAATTGGAGCGACTCAATGTTTTTGAGTGTCTATAGTTGGACTTCGCATGCAAAGTTTCACCCTGACACTAAAATCGGTCTTGTAACCCATGGAAGCTCAACAGTTGTGTTGAAACTTGTAGATGTTTGAAGTGTGAAAAAGAGCTTTCCAACGCCGAATGAGCAAACCAGCTATCATTCAGACCCATAATCCCCAGTGGTCGGCAAATTGGTACCAGACTTGTCTGGGAGGACAGCGCCGCTGGCTCGATACATCGGTACGCCACCGCGAGTCGTTGTAAAGGCCGGATATGCATTCAATCTCCTCCAATGATACTTAACGAAGTCGAATGCATGGCGCATCCCTCAGGGATGATCAATACTGAGTGCTTTATTCTTTTTTATGCACTTAGGTGTACTCTCAAAAACATTGAATCTACCGCTAGAAAAATTTTTGGCGTAATAAAATATCACAAACCAAACCATGAGAAGCAGTAGTGAAGACGGATGGTGCATATGCACACCATACATGGAAACACGATGATGGAGTTTAATGCTATATGTTATGAAATTATCAAACGGAAGCTCGATGGTCTTCACTAAGAACAGATAATCCATCAGGTCTAACATAGAACAACTGTACCTTATTTACTGATAAAGTAAAATGGGGTAACGAATAAAAGTTCCTTCTAGCCAAGAATAAACAAAGAAATCGATTTTCCATTTCGCGGTTAGACGAGTCTGTTATGAAAATGTACCTTCAAAGCCTCCAATGCGTTCAAAACTGTTTGGTACTGACTCACAAGTTGCTGCTGCATATCCACAACATTTGCCACTATCCTTGCCATAGCCTAAACAGCTAAACAGAATCCTCACCTGTACTTAAATACTTCTAGGAATTTCAGAATAAGTTGTAATATTGTACAACTGCGTGAGCCTGATATTTCCAACACCGACAAAGTTCCAACTTAACTACTCTTCAATAAAACGTTTGCTATAAACTATTGCAAGTCTTAACAACAGAAAAACTAAGGAAAAAAAACAGAAAACTCGTACCGACGTTCCTGTGTTGGTGCTTGTAACATTTGACAATATACTATCATTTGGATTCATAGCTAACGATGAGTACCCTAGCAGGCAAAAATAAAAGCATTTTAGAACTTGGAACACTCCAAAAACGACAATAACGGAATCGCAACATGTTAACCACAGGATGAGAAAGTGGCCGAAACGGTGTGACGTCAGTCTTTGGATGCTTAGTGAACGAACATAATTATGATGGGCATTCGACAATTACTGCAAGACACTAGTATTCACTACCGTTTGAAACAAATCCAGCCAAAAAAGTCGAGGCAAAACCTTCCATTCCGAACAAAGAAACGGAAACAACGAACAGCTGAGAACGGAAAAACAACCACCTCTTAAATCCACGCAGAACTCCTTGACCGTTCTTAAAAAGGCAAAACGGCACAAAACATAAGAAGAAGGACGATAGAAGTAAAAAGAATGAACAAAGGAACAGAAGATTGTGATGAACCGACACTCACCAACATTCGAAAAATCGCGCGTCCATGGGTATTAAAGGTGGTAAACACGCAAACAATCGCTACAAGACCGCTCCTCGCAGAAATGTTACCAGGGTGCGGTTTTTGTTTTCAACCATTTTCAGCTTATTTTTTCTTTACTCAGGAAATCGTGCGTAGTAGGAACGTCCTTCTTTTATGTTCTCTTTTCACTTCGAATATTTTGTGTGAGACATTTTCATCGGGAAGTTCAGCTAAGAGTAAACCAATATCAGGCTCGACCACCGTCCTAGTATCAAACTAGTCACATGGTGGCAAATCTCCTTATCCACAAGGGCAGTGACTACATATAGTAGTGATGACCTGCGGCAGACATGGGCTAGGCTGACCTCGGGACCACACTGGCTAAGCCAGCATAAGTCCGAAAACTGGAGAATATACTGTGGACCGCACAACCAGTGAAAACGGACCGTCTAAGTATCCAAGTAAGTATTTTCTGGTGAGACTACTGTCGTGTTGGTTACTGGAATTCATCCTTTTTTGAATCATAGGTTTTGGATACTATCATGTGTTGACTGGTAATAGCTCATATACTTTCCGTTTGGTATCAAAAATTTCGCATCTTCGTTAGTTTTTTGTGTTAGGGGAACTTCTTATGGGCTTCGTTAAACAAGATTGTCGGTCATATTGTAACTTCAGTCTCTATACATGGAATCCAATCAACATTCAGTCAAGTTCTAAGTGTGAAAGGTGGAGTCTTCTCATTATACAAAGACCTGAAAGAGAATGTTCCTCGAAAGAATAGCCGGTGCGTCAAGCGATTGATGATGAACAAATGGGAGATCACTGAAGTAGATAGTCCACGCTCTCTAAACTCCTTACTTAATGCACCATGTGTTACATATCCATAGCAGTATTACATGAGAAAAAACTACTACATTTCGGCGGTCGATATGCAACAAAGCTAGTTATTTTCTTCTTACACCTTGTCATCTTTAATATCCGAGCGTCGTTACCGCCATACGAACTTTGCGACTATAAGTTACAGATGACGCAAAGAGGTAGGGACGAATTTGACGACATTCCGGATGACGAACTTGAAGAAACAATACTCGAAAGGCTTGAAGGTCTCAGTGAAATGATGCCACCAGGTCTTCGCAAGGCAATCAGTAGTGGTCTTTCATGGAGCGTATGGGGTGCGAAGAACCTTTGGTATCTGACTCGTCAAAGCATCTGGATTGCTGCTACGACGTCACTTATAATGTTCATGCCTTATGTTATCGAGAAGGAACGGAGCGATCTCGAAAAAACTCAGGTATCGATCAACTACTTCATTTATTTCCTGTTACTCATTCGAAAATCATTCATAATGATGTGTTACAGGCTGCCCAACAACGACAAATGCTTCTGGGGCCGTCAGCTGCTGTTCAGGCTGCCAAACAACATTAATTCTCCGCAACTATCTCTCAGAGAAGTTTTTCTTGATCTTTGACTTGTGGAAGACTTAATCCAGCAATTTTTCATAGCTCGTTCATGTTAGGTTGTTATCATTGTTATTGTTGAACACAATGAATATTTTTATTTTAGCAAGGTTTATCTTGGTAATTTTATCAACTAGTGGCTACTCAGACCATGGTGTAAGAGGTACTCCTTGGAAATTATTGGAACCGGTCAGCGCTAGAAAAAAACAGGAGGAAGTGAAGAGAAAGGAAGTAGATAGAAAAAGTACAGCCGGGCAGTTCTTAAGGGGTGTTACTTTATTAGAAAGAAAAACTACTTGTTGACAGAAATCAGTCGTCGATGGTAAAGTTGAGCCAAGTGATGCTAGTGTTGTTAGTCTTACATGTTGAGAAAATAAAGGTTTATTGAACACAATTACTACATGATTGTGTTTCGCTGGAAATCATCGTATCAGGCATGGTAGATCCTGTCGACAAAATATAGCTTAAAACTGGACATAGCTATTTGGTTTCCTTTCGGACGAAATTAGATCACCACTTGAAGTGGGTTTATAGTAATGAACTGGAGTTTACAGTAAATAGTTCTTGAAGGTAGATCCAATCCAATGAGCATGAAAATCTGTAAGTGAGGACCACCATAACGAGGTAGATGGCCTCATAGTAAATTGAAGGCTTTGCTTAACTGATACGATCTCTGTCCTAAATTTCTACTCAAAATCAGACCATCATCTTGATGCAAGAATTTTTTTGGCGAAAAGGAGGAAATATACAAAACTCAAGGATATGCGAGAACCCCAAATAAGTTGAGGAATTGTTTTATTCCTCAGCCAATTTTTGAGAAACTGCGGTAATCCTGAGCAGGAATGGAGATTACGATCAGTTCATCCAACAGAACGATAGTTCTTGGGATGCCGAATGTTTGAAAGACATTAGGAGAGACTTGTTTTCGGGAAATCGAACTAGGTTACAAAGCAGACAACAAATTTAGAGTTTATAAAGTTTTACAGAGGGATGGTTAAAATAGACATAAGAAAAGATGACCTGTAGTATGGGCTGGATTTGCAGGTCATAACAAACATGTGCTTATCGTCTGAAAGATCTACAAATTCGGTGCCAAAACAACCGTAGAACAGTGGCTGTAACCAATGTGGTAGCTGTTTTCTTTCATTTTAGGTTGCATGAGTAGCTAATCATATCCACTCTCCATCCCAAGGTTTCCAATGGTCTGACATCGGTATGAGGTCGTACGGCAGTGGGTTCAGACCCAAATATATAAGGAAGCCGACTGCAAGTCCTCAGTTATATGATTTTCAGCTTTTCAGTAGTTTGATTTGGCCTTTCCTTCATCCTTCATGTCGGAGTTGAAGTATCTATGTAGTAGAAAAGCAGTAATACTATGTTGTACAATGTAGGAGAACTATATAACACAGGATAATGTATCACAATTTGCTTTTTACCCGTCATACAAGCTGCTTTCCCGAAAACATTTGCAGCAAGAATGGCGATTGATTCTAGGAAAAAATGATGACATAAAAGGCAGTAGTGCTTGCAATGCTGTGCTACGAGCAACACGTTACTCTTCACATTATTTCGTAAACACATGACTTTCAATGTTATTAAATTAACAAGACCTTAAGACTACAAAAAGGAAGGTCTATATGATGTCCTCGACTGTCACACGTCCTTAGTGATTTACAAGCTCCTCACTTGGGTAAGCCCTAGGTCGAATAACAGAACACTGGAGGACAGACGCCCATGCGATCACACAAGGTCTCAGGATTCCACATGAGGGGTCATATCCAGACTCTAACGTTGAACTCAGCAAAGCTGTTCAGCTCAATTCAGCAAAAGTGGCCATAGAAACTCTAGACACCGAATCCATTATCAGGACAATGACCCTAACAATCATTCGTTTAACGCATCTGAGACAGTGAATCCTTAACCCCGGTTTGCGTTGCTGTAGGATGATCAAGCATGCCAAGGACAAGTGCCTTCATGACATTTATTACAAATAGCCGTCAATGAGTTGATTCCACAGAATGTCAAGCAAACGACAAGAAAGTCTCACACCATGTACTAAAACATACTTGGTACTTGAATGGCCCGTCCTCACTGGTTGTGCGGGCCACAATCTCCACCCCTCAGAGATTTGCTGGCCAAGCCATTATGGTTACCTGGAGTCCCGAGGTAAGCCTGGTCAAAGACTACCCCAGGTCCTCACCACGACAGGCAGTCGCACCCCTTGTGGATCAGAGGGAGATTTACCACCATGCGACTTTGATACCAGGACGGTGGTGGATCCTGGTATTGGTTTACTTATAGCTGGGCTTCCTGATGGAAACGCCAGACTCATTCTCAGCTTAGGAGGTCCTGCCAGGAGATGAACCCCCCTTTACATCGCAGTCCGATATCCAGGAACACCTTCCAGCCAGTATGAGGCGGTAAACCGTTGGTAGGGTACTCAAACATGGTCGCAAATATCTTGTGTACATCTGTTATTCGCATGACTTTAAAATGGTGACCTCAAGGCATCCACCGTTACATTAACAAGAGACAATCTGTTAAAATTCAGTTCAATTCAAATTCAGCTGTAACGAAAACTTATGGAGTAAATGTAAAAGAAATGGCATAAAGTAGGGACAGCTTGCATTAAACTTTATCCTGAAGATTTTAGCACTTCAATATAACACTAGTTTAAAATTTATGTACATAACTGATTCGCTCACTTAAAACCAGCATAGGGTCTGAAACATGCCATATAACCATGATTGAATCCACAAATGAAAGCTAAACACAGCCTGTTCTACATGAAATTGTTCACCAGTGATATTCACTCGAGTGGATGATAAACTGATAATGAGAACAAGAAGTTCAACAACTCGGCTTAGGTTCTGCTGAGAACATAGAATAAAAGACGTTAGTTAAATCACAATAACCCAGGTAATGGTTGAATTGACTCAGTCAATTGACTAACTACATAGCTGATATAGCTTGCTTATTTTCGACCATCCGCCTTGTGTACTGTACTTCAGCTTCGCCTAGTACGGCTTCTCTAAAAACGGATTTCCTTATTGACTTGTTGAATAACCAGTCCGACCTTAGACCTCTTATTGATGCTACATAATGGACTACTCAAGCGAACTTACCGTGTTACGTGTATTGACTCAATGTCGCTGCCTGGTACCATGAATTTAGCATCTAGTAGCACACCTTCGAGAATAGAACGTAATGCTCGTGCTCCTAAACTACGACTAAATTACTCTTATCAAAAGAACACAAACGCTTATTCCAAATCGTACAACAACGAAGTCGCCAGATTCCATAATTCTAGAAAAATTTTTTTAGAACACCTCACCTGTTTTTCGTTCCAATGCCAATTGTGCAACTTGTTGTAAAGCCTCGGATGAAAAGGTAAGATCAACCTATAAAGAAAAGAAGTACCCCATACATTAGTAAACAAAGAAATTTTCGGTCAAGACATCACAATAAGAACTCACGTTATCGATGGCAAATTGTAGTTTTAGTTGAGTTAGTAAAGAATTCTGTGGCTCCGTTAACACACGAACCAATAACTAAACAATTATGATATAGAATAGACGAAATTTCAGGAAAAAAGGTGTAAATGCAAATGTTGACAATCTTATGATTTCAGAATACAGACCGAATACTGGGTGCTCTTTACAAAGATCTGAAATCAATATCAATAACCCTAACACAATACAATGTCATTTATGTCTTCATTAAAAAGCATTAAGTCGTAATTATCCTTGAGAGTCAATGAAGAAAATTTTAAGAAAGCCATATAGTCGACAGTATTTCATCACATTTCCTAAGCAAGATTATTTGCTCGAAGTTTACACGCTTATGCAGACAAAAGCATAAAGCTCACGGCGTTGATGAATCTCTGAGGGATGCGCCATGCTTTCGACTTTATTGAGCATCGTTTGGAAGTGACTGAATGCATATCTGGCCTTTACAATGATTCGTGGTGGCCTACCGATGTATCGAGCCTGTTCTGATATCCTCCCAGACAAATCTGGTACCAATTTGCCGACCCCGGAGCGATGGAAGGATTGGTGGGCCATGGGTACGGGAATCGATTCCACGTGTGTTACAGGGCGACTCCGACCACTGCGCCACACATGCCCCTCTTATACAGACACAGTGTCTTGGTATAGAACCCATCCTATTTTATTATAACACAATATTATAAAGCAACCAAAAATGATTTAACGCATTGCAATATAACCTACTTCTTGGTCAAAAGAATGGAAGGGCACTAGCACAGGAAAGCGTCCAACAAGTTCTGGTACCATTCCAAAATTTATCAAGTCGCCCTGATCTGCTCTAGTAAGCAGGTAATCACGTTTTTGCGACTGCTCCGAATTCGCGTCATCGGGGGAAACACGCATCTCACCGGATGAGGATCCTAAACGGATGTAATTCAAAGACAATCTTAGTCCTAATTTTCATCTCGTACAAGCTCAAAGGCGTGGGACCCTCACCAAATCCCAAGCTTTTCTTGTCGAGTCGTCGTGCAACGATTTTATCTAAGCCATTAAAAGCACCGGAAGCAACGAAAAGTATGTCTGATGTATCCACCTGAAGTCAAAGAAATATATACATCCATACCTTCAGATAACATGAGGTTGATAAAGACACTTATTCGGCTAATTTCGATGCCTTCCTATTCAACAGAGCCGAGGTTAAATGATGGAAGGGTTAGGAAACATACATTTGTCTTCTAAATTTCTTCCACATCTTTCACATTTATCTTCGATCAGGGCACTTTGCTATTTATCAACCGATGTCAACTATACAACAGAAGTCATGTATTCCGAAAATTTTAAAATATTCCGTCTCGAGAAAGATTTGTCGAAGTTTTTGAATCTAGAAGATAGTGGTAATAAAAACCGGTGACTTATAGTTTGAACCGCAACGTTTTAACTTTTTATTGACGACCTACACTTTTTTCATGGCAGGATACTATGTGATATACAACTACAAGGATAATAAAATATGAACAAAACTCGGAACTTCATTTAGATTTCGAACTCGCGATTACTCTTACCGTGTGCTCATGTGCTACCCACCACTCCGACCGAAGCTCTCGCTTTGGTTTTCTCTCAGTCGTGTCTTCACTTTATAGGTACTATCAGTCAGGGGATGATCTGAGGAGCACAAATCAGTATTGAACCTGGTTAAGCTGAAGCTGCTATCGAAAATGCAATGTCTTAACTTTTTTCCAAACCGACCATCATTTGACATCTGCAGTAATAATTAGTACCTTCTAGGCCTTCTTAATTATAATGATTCTTGATAGATTCTTAACCCTTTATTTCCAAATCATTCCAGTTCAAGGGTGAATGCTGGTAGCGCCGATACAATAAAAAAGATGGCTGAGAGAGTAAAGCATGTGCCTCGGATGGTGTGGTGTATAGCAAATGTGAGCTCTCCGCAAAGGAAGTCGCGGGTTTGAAGTCAAACCAAAGTTCTAAGTTTTGCTTACATCTCAGCATCATGGTATTTAATTTACAGTTTAATTCAACCATAATACAAGATGGTTCTGACACACTATTGATTTTCATATATTTCAACACATTAGATAATGAAAAGTTATGAGCTGTACCACTTTTGAATCTGCTCTCTTAAATACGTCATACCAGAAATTTAAGTAGGCATAACGTGGTAGAGCTGCCGATTGATACAGGGTGATTGGCAGCTTTCAGCTGTCTCAAAACAGGAGCATGTCTTTCGCGCATCTCTGATGTTCGTTCACCAACGTAGACCGGAATTTCCGATCTCTCATTTACGTGAAACGGGACACTGATACATTACGTTGTTCTAGCACCTTTTTCTACAATGCGATCGATAACACTGACTGTATTTTAAAGACAATGCTTAAGTAGCAATCATGTTGCTGAGGTATAAATCAAAGCAGTAGGAATGTCAAAAATATGGACCCAAGACATTCTTCATCCTTTTCACTATTTGTATACATTTTTATTACCTCCACCTCTTGAACTAAGTCGATATACCATTCTGAATTCCCACACAACATATACAGGGCTGGAGCATATCTGTGCTCTAAAACGTGAAAGCAGGTTTACACTAAAATCGTTCTCTCTACAACCAAACAGAGACCGATACTTCCACATGCTCACGCGAATATTCTTCGCAGGTGAGTGTCATTTTTCCTGAAAAGATTCGAGCAAAGTGCTTGCATACGACAGCTAAAAAGCAAACTGGGGTACAGTTTCCAGTGTTGTCTAAGTCTCCACTCCTACAAAACACGATGCTGCAAGTTTTCTAATGCCTAGATACCCTAGCTTCAACCGGCAGGATACGAAAAGTCGAGTAGTTACGCAGCCAGAAAGAAGCAATATGCTCCTTATTATATCGGATCTTGTCCTATCGGTGCTCTACAACCTTCCACCGATGTAGTATCATTTCCGACTTTTGGAACGAAGAACTTATACGAGTACCTAGTCATCCAATTTGAAACAACATTAAGGCAGAGGAACGTGGCTGAAGGAGATATCGGAGTAAATACTGTAGATGGCCTTTACACTGCCATGGTGGATCTGTGGAGCGCTCCACCAGTTAATGGTCGTCTTCGACCTGCTTTTGTAAACGTCTTGGCTACTATTTCATAAACTGTCCCTAGTACTTGCAGATTCAGTCACCACTACTGTTCCTCTCTCCTCACAGTTTCTTTTCTCCTTCTTATTTCTTTCCGCTTCGTTTATGGGCAAAATTTGATAAAATTAAACAGACGTAGGTTGGTGTTGTCTGCTGCCACTCCATAATTGCGTAACATGTACTTCTGGCGAAAGCTATCTCATGATGGCTTTCGAATACTCTCCAAGCACTACTGCCGCGTTTGATGAGCTGATTACATTCGCTACTCAAGTTGTCATATACAGTATTTCCCTAAGAATCTATGAGGAAAGCCAGTTCCAATTTGTATAGTTTTGAGGTCCCGTTCCCTTAACTGCTCCAAATTTTTTTATAAGAGAAAATTAAATGTTGCGGGCAAAGCAGGTAATGCAACAGTAATGTCATCTTATCACACTGCAGCATCGCCTAAGTAAAACATCAATCGGTGATGTTGTAAGTCCTCTTTTATCTGTTAATATATCCAAATTTGTTTCTAACTACCTACCTGTACAGTGTCTTGTTGTGCACCAACACTTTTTCGTCCGCTTTTCACATTCACTACTGTACCCTCCACCAATTTCAGTAGTGCGTGTTGTACACCTTCACCACTCACATCACGATATGCAGGAGAATGACCCTCATGAGCAGCTGCTATCTACAAACAGTGATATAAGAGTACGATAAGGTTCCGCCAAAAAAAGAAGTAATAGACAAGTAAATAAGAAGTAACTACCAAAACATTCGAAGCGAAACTTTTCCCTTATATAATTAGTATATCGCAAAAAACCCGACAAAACATTAGAACTTCCTCGTTAAGAAATTGCCAACTGTGGCAAATAAGCATAAGCAGTTCACATCTCCAGCATTACCAAGGAGGTGCTTGAGTAGATAAAAATGTTAAAACTAGATCCAACTGCAACACATCTAACACGACCTGGTGCTGGCCGGAAAAGATCCACTCAGGAGTTGAAAACGGGAATAAAGAACTGTTGAATGCATCACAAAAGAGGACAGATCTAAACAACTATTGCGAAGACCTTTGCGAATGAAATATTGTTGTACTTTTGCTTCCTTATAAGAAGACCAATTCTCTAATACCCAGCGTTGCGATGTAGAGCTGAAATAATAAGGAATAGCAAAAAAAAGTACACTCGTCCTCCTCCACTGTTTATAAGACCCTTAAATCCTACTGATGAAAAACTGAGCACTCTTGGTTACAAAATTAAGGATGAGGGTACGGTTAGAGGATGATGAGCGGCACTGCCTTAGGTAATGGTTTTGCAAATACACTACATCATAGATTTGGAAAATAAGGAACCATAACGCAGTGGAATACCTTGCGGATCTTTGAAACTACAGCTTCATTTGCTGGTTGAATGTGCTTTGCAAGCTCTTAACAATTTTCGTTCTATTGTTGTAATGTGGGTAGGACCGATTCAGACAGGATATCCAATACATCTCAATGATTTCGACCAAACAGTGGAGCGTGTGCTACACCAGGATAAGCAAACGATGTCGCAACCAAAACTATTTACTACCACATTGCAGCAGATAAAGAAAGATAAAAATGACAAGCATTAAATTTCGGAGCAAAACTTTTTTTTTCTAAAGCTAAACAAAGCCAACATCATCGTTTTCTTTTCGAGAAGCACTACAGGCGATGCCTAAATCAATGAAAAAGAAAACGAATATAACTAAGAAAAAACTTGAGAACTCATGGTCAAATAGAAAGTGAAATGAGAAGATTGGCCGCCAATCATATGGACTTCGTGGATCAATTAGTGAACAAAAACTTTGCGACGGTGTAAATCTATGGAATGAAGGAAGAATGGTCCATTTCACAAGTATCAACGAGGCCACTGACCGCCCAATAGATTCAGATGCCCGCGATTAGTTACTCTACTCAATAGTTTCCACACATTTTATACAGCGGAGACGATAGCCAACACCTTAAACACTTTGACGACTTTGCGTACAACTCAAAAAGAATTCAAAGGATGTATTCTGAAGTATGAGCGGCAAAATAACAAATGATGAATTTTTGAAAAGAAAGCCTCGACAAACAAACCGGCTTTCTCAGTGACCAAAATATAACCATAGCAAAATTTTGAAAAGTAGATCAATTGATCAATCAATTCGGTAACGATAATCGAAATACCACCGAATAATCTAAGGCGCCAGCTAGTTCGTAACCGCCTATACGACCGTCTATGTGCAACGCAAAATTGCATAATTTGCCCCAATGGTAGAGATGGTGACTGCATGAGTTCGGGTACAGTCTATCTGATTTCTTGTAAAGCGTGCAGGGACGAATAAGTTGGCGAAACGGGTAGACCACTCTGCGTACGTATAAAAGAACACCTAGCCGGTAAACGTACGTAAGTACTCCACAAGGTACGCGTAGCACGCAGAAACATAACGGAGAAGATTTTGAAGTAAAGGTTACGATCCCCGCGCAAGAATCGAGAACACAGGCGCGCAAAACTCTAGAGGTATTCTGGATAAATTCCAAGAATCCGAAAATGAACCGCAGGAAGGAATGCCTTGTTATCACGCGTGATATTGGACAGTATATAAACCTGTTATTCTGATGGGAGGGGCACATTACGCTTCCGTGTGAATTCTGTGCGGTCGGTCTTCACGCGATATACTCAGTGGAAGACTCATAGAAAGCGGTGAGTGTACAGAGCTATGCTAAATGTGATTGAAATCTTGGTTTAGCGTTTTCTCTGTTTGGTTATGGAGGTGTTTGACCGAGTGGATTGCTGTCAACTTGACCCTTCCAGGCTCTGAGGAAGGCGAAATCCGCCGAAACGTCAGCTTGTGCGTAAATAAAGAAATAAAATATCACCTCGTGCTTGCTGAACAGAAGTAGAAAGATAGATCAATTGAATTTGAAAACGTCGTATGTGGCGTAGTGCTTAGAAGTTACCTCCAATACACATAGGTTCGATCCAGCGCCTCAGGCTCACTGCGCCTTCCATTCTTCTGGGATCGGCAAGTTGGTACCAGATCTGAGGACAGCAACACTGACTCGATACAACGGTAGACCACCAAGAATCACTGTATAGGCCAGATATGCATTCAATCACCCTTGACGATGCTTGCGAAACTCGAATGCACGGCGCATGCCTCATGATTGGTCAATATCCTTTGAAAGGACAGCAGACAACGGAAGAACATCTTGAAGACAGTACCCTCGTGTCAATCAACTGTACTCAATGAACACAGTTTACAGATCATGGAAGAGTACTCACCGACCCACATAAACGACAATCCCATAGATACACAGTATGCTAGAGACCACATGATCTATCCAAGTGTTGAAAGAAGTAGATAAGAAGAGCATCCTTTACTTTAAATGCACGACTGTGAGCAATGAGACAAGATGCACCTTCCCAGACATAATTACAGCTTTCATTTCCAAATTCAAATTTAATTTTAACAAAGACCATTATTCCTGAGTCAGCAAAATTGGTAGAACACTAATCTATGGTGCCAAATCGACTCGATTTTGTCTACTCCCTCCCTGAATGTCACTAGTCTGTCAAAACCGTATTCATGTATGAAAGTGGACTCTAATGCAGTTCTAAGAGCACAATGATTGATGGCGTGAACCTTTAATAATCCGTAAAAAATGCAGAGGGAATGTATAAATAGCACTTGCCTTATCAACCTCATCGAGAAAAACAATGCCTTGTTGAGCTTTTTCAGCATTTCCTCCCGCCGCTTGTACTAACTTCTAAAATAAAGTGTAGCCTAGAAGAAACTACAGATTACCGATTCTATATTGAATATAGCTTCAAGAAAAATGTACACTTCAAGTTAATTAAAGCGTAGTGACCGACCTGGACAACGCTCTCAACATCCTCACCAACATACCCAGCCTGGGTCATAGACGTGCAATCGCAAAGGGCGATAGGGACATCCAGTATTCTGTAACAATGGTAGTATAGAAAACCTAATATTAAGAATAGATATCTGAATCGAGCTGTTCTGAACGCACTTAATTTCAAATACGAGGACAAAATTCGAGCAAATGAAGGGATGAGTGGAGGGAAGCAATGTATCAAACACTTTTCACAAATTTTTGACAACTAATCACAGTGATGCCGAGATATTTGAAAAACTCGAAACCACAGGCCAATCTAGAACCCGCGATTACCCTTTCCGGGGGCTCATGTGTTAACCACTGAATAATCGAAGCCCTTGCTTCGTCTTTCTCTTAGTCCTAACCTTTTGAGTTTAGCAAATATTTCAGCATCATAACGGTTGTATTTCACACAACATCCTGCCATGAAAAAAATAATACACAGTAAATTAAAAGTTAAATACTAACCTTGCCAATGTTTGTGTAAGGTAAGTTTTCCCTACACCTGAAGGACCAATCAGTAAAATGTTGGATTTCTCAAGCCTTATTACAGGATCTTTTTCGGGAATGGCACGGAATACTGGTGGAACACGCCGTGTTGGAATTGTTTGCAGCGAAGGAACTTGCTGAAACAACAAAAGGAACGTAAGATAATATTAGTATGAACCAAACATGTTAGATCTCCGACTAGGGGATATAGAAACGTCCAATCTTCATCAGATACCACCGTACGATTGCTAACTAGAAATTCCGCAAAAATAGTATTGCTCTTCAACAAGACGATATCTTTATAAGAAGTTTCGAATAAAATGTACCTGTATGTATGCGGAAGCCATAGGAGATGTTCGTAATTCACTGGAAGCGATATGGCCGAGTCTGTTTTCTTCCTTAAAAGATGAGTTACTAGTGCCGTCCACCCTTGTTTTAAATTCCACAATGTGAAACTGTGTGCAATAATGCACACCTGGTATAAAACACCTCTTGGTGTATTCTTAACGTCTTCTTTCATCTGATGTATGGAGCCAGCTCCACTCTCAATATTATGCTCAAGACGACGATAGTGCTGATAAACGCCCACTGCGAGTGTTTTTTTAGCCTGTTTCTGACCAACTACGAAGCGATCCAAGTATTCGGCTATCTTAAATTTAGCAGAACAATTGCAATAGGTAAAAAAGGATATAAAGTGACCGGCCTGTGTTTCACAAACTCGCTAACGAACAAGGAAAACTGCTACGTTGGAAGGCATAAAATAACAGAAAGAAAAACTGAGTATACAAGCACCCATTTGCACAAACCTGACTAGGATACGGTGGACTTGTTCTTTGATCATTTTTGACTGTCCACTGTTTAGAGCTTTCTTCTAATATACTACCAACATATAGTTTACTACAATTGTCGCAATGAATATATCTTGTGGTGGCTGAAAAACACAGCGTATTTAAACTGTTGAGCTGTCAAGTTAGAAGATGTTATCTATGAGCAGTACAAAATATAAGCGCGGCCAACAGTGCTGAATTTAGAGAACTACAACGACTGTAGATCTTCCAAAACCAACCATAGTAATCAGTCAAATCTACAAAAAAAACCGTTCTAAAATAGACTACTGCTTCAAACTACAGACATAGCACGGAAATCGCTAACTTTCTAAGGGATGGGCTTCATGAGCAGTAGTTTTACCACTTTCTCAACTGCAATGTATGTTTCATACTTAATTTAAAATACAATAAAGAATTTGCTGAGAGGCATGCCAAACGAAGGACCCGCATGGTGTGGTGGTGAACGCATTTGCCCACGGAAAGGGTAATAGCGCGCTCGTTCCTCACCGCAGACACCGGCGGTCTGTTGTTTTGGAAATATCTCAGCATCACTATGATTGTATCTTAAAACAGTTAACGAAATTTTAGACTAATAATGACAGTACTCACGCATGAGCGTCTGCACCGGCTTCAATGCATTGCCACACTCTTTACACGTTCCAAATGATGACGATGTGGTCCTCGGCGGATTCGTCGTGATGTCGTTACCGGACCCCCCATCACCGGACGTAGTACAGTGTGTGGGACCACTCATTCGAACACCACGTTGGACCTGCTTGCCAGCAGACGAGCGGCACGCATTCAGCAGAAACGTCGCCGACCGATGCATCTATGGTAGGCATGTGGGGACATGAACGATACCATTCAGTACCACGTAACCGAAATTGATCAAATAACGCTTAGAAGAATATGCGGACAGATGATTAGAATACTAGAAGGTCAACGATCGTCTTCGAGTTCGAACCTTCCGTAGTATAAACGAGTAAGTTGAACAAACGGAAGGAAAGTCAAAAATAAGGAAGCAACCAACATACAAAAAAGATGTGAAAAACTTAAACCATAAGAAACTGCACTAACAGATATATTTCAGAGGAATTCACGGAAAGGCTGAACAGAACGATCTCAAGAGGTCTTAAGGAACGTAAGAGAATAAACGATAAGAGGCATCTTAACAAAACATCCACACCGATACAGTGAAGAGAAAGTTTCGGACAGGAAATCCACCCCAAACCAGATGATCAGATCATTTCCGACGGGAAATCCAAGACAACAACAACGACATGCGAATGTCACTTGTCGTGGAATCCTTGGCTGAAGCACATGATGGCGTGCGGTCCTGAACGGAATAACCGATGACGTTACAAATATTTGCTGCTGTTTCAACTGTACAGATGTTCTTCCTTAGTTGTTCAATAGTAGCACTGTTATTCGATGTTCTTCTTACTCTTCTTGTTATTCCTCTTATTTCCACCTTTTCTTGTTCTTATGGTTATTTTTAAACCAGTCTTCTAGACATTTTATGGCTATGCATATCAGTACTGAGGCGTATTGTCTTGATCGCCCCTGGTTTCTTTTCCATGTCATCTCACTGTCCTATTTTTTGTTTGGATTTACAGAGAAAAACATGGATTGATCACTCCTTCGGATTGTACGTTAGCAACGATGTATCGGCACCTTTTCTTGACGATTAGCTAAATAAAGCGAGGTTTGAATTCAGGAACACGATAGATCTTGTTACTAAGTATCCATTCGGTTAACGATTCGACGCCCTCGTATTCTTCAGAGACTTAGATGATGCGAGTCTTATCAATGAAGCAAGTTAAATTGTTCATTTGTACCGAGGTTAAATGAAAGTCTGTTTACAGGGACACTGTAGAGGGGCGGGGAAAGAGTACAACAGTGTTCGGATTTAGCAGAGTTCGCCATTTTGTAGTACTATTACGCGAGACGATCTATCTACAACTCCATTAGCTCCATTAATGGTACATTCAGATATAAAACCATTTCATTAATATTTGGGAACAATGAGTCTTCTGCAGTTTCATAACCAAATAAAACACTACGATATACCAGTACCAATTTTGCAATCTCGTTGTACTTAATTATCCTCAATGTATTCGATTGCATCCAACATTTTATCGCCTCATCGTGACTGGGAGGTGTTCCTGGATGTCGGGCTGCGATGTACAGCGGGTGAATTCTTTCCCCCAGCAGCGTCTCCCAATCTGAGAAGGAGTCCGGCGTTTCCATCAAGAAATTGAGCTAAGAGTAAACCAATACTAGGATCCGTCACTGTCTTGGTACCAAACTAGTCACAAGACGGTAAATCTCTTCCTAATCCACGAGCGCGGCCACTACCTATGATGGTGACAACTTGGGGACGTTTGGCTAGGCTGATCTCGAGACTCCAGTGGACCACAATTGTTAAACCAGCAAAACTCCAAAAGAAAATGGAAATTGTGGTGGGTCCGCACAACCAGTGAAGACGGGCCATCCAAGTATCCAAGTATTTAAGGTCTTTGATTATTAAGCAAACACGAGATTGATTAAATGATTTATTCGGATAATAACTCCCAAGTCCGACTTTCTATTAACCTCGGCATTGATTGAATATAGCTTTCTACTTCTGTTCAGCAAGCACGAGATGCTATTTTATTTTTTTATTTACGCACAAGCTGACGTTTCGGCGGATTTCGCCTTCCTCAGAGCCTGGAAGGGTCAACTTGACAGCAATCCACTCGGCCAAACACCTCCATAACCAAACAGAGAAAACGCTAAATCAAGATTTCAATCACATTTAGCATAGTTCTGCACACTCACCGCTTTCTATGAGTCTTCCATTGAGTATGTCGCGTGAAGACCGACCGCACAGAATTCACACGGAAGCGTAATGTGATCCTCCCATCAGAATAACAGGTTTATATACTGTCCAATATCGCGCGTGATAACGAGGCAATCCCCCCTGCGGTTCATTTTTGGATTCTTGGAATTAATCCAAGAATTATGGAATTATTCGGATAATATTTGGACGTCTTCGTCTTCTTTACAGCCGGATTGAACCGATTCGATGATCCATAGCTAGTCGTCCTCGCGATGTGACTGTTCGTTGTCATATCGAGTCGAATCCAATGAAGCGGAGCACCGATCGATTGAAGAATCTCAGTCGAAAAAATATACCTAGTGTCCACGACCGACTTTCTGTTAACCTCGGGATTGACCAAACAATTCTTTATATTCTCGTTGAGCTAACTTGAGGTGTTGTTTTATTCTTTCTTACGGAAAAGCTGATGTTGAGGCGGATGCCTTCCTCGGAGCCTGGAAGGGCCAAGTGTATGAAGTCATAACACGTGTTTGCTTAACAGGAACATAAAGATTTTGTCCCTAATGTATTCTTATGCTGGTGAAACTAACTTTGGACGATTTTCAAGTCACATAAACGTTATCAGGGCGCGTGTGGCGCAGTGGTTGGAGGCGCCACTGCGACGCACATGCAGAGTCAATCTCGGCCCTCATGGCCCACCAAGCCTTCCATCTCTCCGCGGTCGGCAAATTGGTACAAGACTTATCTGGGAGGATAGCAGCACCGGTTCGATACATTGGTAGGCCACCGCGAGTCATTGTAATGGCCAAATATGCATCCAATCATCTGCAAACGGTACTTAATGAAGTCGAACGCATGGCGCTTCCCTCAGGGATTGATCAACGCCAAGAGCTTTATCCTTTTATCCTTTAGAAACGTTATCGCTCAAATTTTGTCACATTTTCAACCCATGGGCGCTTTTTTCTAGCCTCCTATCAATAGCTCATCATTTCATCTCTTCTTGTCTTATCAATCCTCGTGGTCGGTCCATGTTAGCTAAACAGCATTCATTCAACTTTTCCACGTAATGATAATTTTGCTTTACGTAGTTCATCCAGACTCGGTCATTTCTCGATCACTGAAGAAGTTGAACAACTGAGATTTTCTCATTTTTATAGAGGAACTTTGATTTAACGTCTCGAAGATGAACATGTGTATGTATGTGCATATATTTCCCAAGATCGACTTTCTCTTAACCTCGGCATTGGAATATGAATGTGTCGTTTTCTTGTTCAGCAATCGCGAGGTTTTTAAACAGCATACATTTACTTCCATAAAAACACAATACAATACAACGCTAGCTGACGTTTCGGCAGTATCGCCTTCTTCAGAGCCTGGAAGGGTATACTGATACACAATCTACTAGGCCAAACGCTTCAATAACACTTACACAAAGACGAAAGACTCTTTGGTAACCACACGATCAACAACTTCTCGAAAAACCCACCGCTTTTTCGTGACTTCCAATGAGGAAGTTTAGAACAGCTGATTATAGTCGCATGTGGTTGACGACTGCACCATCGCACATCAAAAATCGATGCGAACGTACGGGATCAGGTTGCGTATGATCTCCGGGCATTCGTCCCTGCTATTCATTGTAGGGTTTTTGGCATTGATCCAAAAAGCCTCTAGGAGTTTTCGCGCTGGTGTTTTGGACTCCTGTGCAAGGATATTGACTTTCACTTCAAAATCGTCTCCGCTATGCTTTTGTATCCTATGCGTGCCTAGTGGGGTGCTTCGTCTTAGTTTTCGTTTGCCATCTAGGTGTTCTTTTATACGGATACACACAATTTATACGGATAATCAGGTATATCGCACCTGAACTCATGCAATCACCGTCCCTGCCGTAAGGGCAAATTACGCAATTTGTTGTTTCACACAGACGGTCATACAGGCGGTTGCGAACTAAGTGGCGACGTAGAGTAGTCGGTGGTATTTCAACTATCGCTACCGATTCCTCTAGACCTGCCCTTCTTAAGCATCGTTTTATAGCTGCGCTTACTTCGTCGCTTATAAAAGGCAACATAAACGGGATTTTGTTTTGGCCAAGCGTTTCGCGTGGGCGCGTCGTTCTCCTTGTAAACTTATCTCGTGGGGTTACTATTTCGTAGCCATTGGAGATGGCTATTTGCCGGGCCATGTCGCGCGATTCTTCCTTTAGTTCCCTANATCAGGTATATCGCACCTGAACTCATGCAATCACCGTCCCTGCCGTAAGGGCAAATTACGCAATTTGTTGTTTCACACAGACGGTCATACAGGCGGTTGCGAACTAAGTGGCGACGTAGAGTAGTCGGTGGTATTTCAACTATCGCTACCGATTCCTCTAGACCTGCCCTTCTTAAGCATCGTTTTATAGCTACGCTTACTTCATCGCTTATAAAAGGCAACATAAACGGGATTTTGTTTTGGCCAAGCGTTTCGCGTGGGCGCGTCGTTCTCCTTGTAAACTTATCTCGTGGGGTTACTATTTCGTAGCCATTGGAGATGGCTATTTGCCGGGCCATGTCGCGCGATTCTTCCTTTAGTTCCCTAGTAGTGCATACAGAGGTGGCTGTTCGAAACATGTTTCTCACAATCGCCCTCTTTGCGTGTGAAGGGTGGGAAGAAAGGAAATGAACAAGAATGTTCTTGTTACTTGGCTTTTGATACCACTTTGTCAGGTAACCGCTACTTGATAGGTTTATTTGAACGTCCAAAACGGAAGCCAGTTTTTTCTCGGTTTCTCCCGAGTGAACTTTATGTACTTGGACTGCTCGTTCAATAATTCAAAGCATTTGTCCATCTCCTCCTGCGTAGAGAAGACGACTATGTGCATATATGTATATAGACATACATGTATACACGTCCGCATGTGTATATACATATATACATGCGTGTATATCTTTATGTATAAAAAGATACTCTCCGTGAGGTAGAGAATACTCTCCTATTTCATTTTATCAACACGATGAAACTTTTGGACTGGTCGAGAATATAGAGACTCTTCTGTACCTCGTAGGAAATACTCCTTATCTCAAAAACCGACTTTGCTTTAACCTCGGTATGACAAATCAACAAGTGTTTAAATTGTTGAGCTTACACATGATCGATAAATTACCCTAATTCGGGTAATGTTTCGACGTCTTCGTCTTCATCAGAGCCGATGATCGGAGTCAATGGTCCACACTCGTTCGTATTCTCGATGTGGTGTCTTCGTTATCGAACCAAGAAGGTAGAAGAAAACAAGGAGAAGACGAACGGCTGTGCACCATTCACTCTGATCATTGACTCTGATGAAGACGAAAACGTCGAGATATTAGCCGAATAAAAATAATTTACCAACCTCGTGTAAGCCCAACAATTGATACACTATATGATGTTATATATTATTTTTTTTTTTATTTTCTATATGATCCGTGTTCACGTATACTGTGCGGATCCCACCACTTCTTATATTCGTTTTGTTTCCTCGCATCCATTATCCACGAAGATCAACTTTTACGTGTGGCTTTACCTACTGCTTGAGGATTTTCATTTCATCTTGAATGTTGTAGCATTCTAATCGAGTAGATTCTCCCCAGAGTCTTGGGATACCCGGGCTGGAGAGTTTCCATTTGGATTGCAGGGAGTGATTTTTTTCCCGGGCAAATCCGGTTACATATATTACTATTCCTACATTACATGCTTCCTGTCTTCTCATGTTACCATATATTACATATAAATGTTAGTTACACAATGTTCTTTGAAGGCGATTTGTCGGCTGATGTGCAGTGTAACCACTTCGGTCACAACTCTAACCTGTAAGTTATCTCCGGTGAGTATGGCAAAACTATGTTCCATGGCACCCTTATGACCGTTTTGTCCTACTCCAAGCTTAAATAACGTCATTCCATTCACCTAGACACCATCTTACACGCATCTTCTCCATCCTACTTCCTCCTTCGAGGAAGTAGATGCTAATTGTTGAGCTTAGCCTCACGTAAACAATGGTTTTGTAACACTGATTTATTCTCAGAATATGCCATGATTCTACTATGGAAAACTCCATGTCATTGTAGGTGCACCTCCGTACCTGTGTTGGTCCAGTCCATTCGCTCTGTTATTGTATATATTGTCTGTACATCACTTGAACTCGTTGCGATTGTTATCGTTGTTAGTATTATTCATCTTATTAAGGTTTCCATTTTTTAAGTTAGGGTTTAATTGCTAGAGTTTGAGACCTCGAACTGCGGCACCAGGAAAAGCTTCGTGTGGCACACCGTACGAAAAGAAGCAGCTACCACGATATCAACAAATTTGGTGACTTTACCGGGAAAAATAGAACGGTTCGTTTAATTACGCAAGTCTTTGCCCAGTCTCTACACTACACGACACAACGTCTATGCTTCAAACCGCGGTCTTAAAAGGAGAAAACCTACAACGAAGGTAGTTCACATTAACGATGCCAACCACGATTTCCCATTGTAATAATCTTTCGACTGGAACGTCCAACTGGTTCTTAGTCATTCTTTTGGAAATTGAATATTCGAAAAATGTTCGAGGTTGCCATCAGGTGGATCGAAACACAAAAAACACCAAATGTGCTACAACTAAGAATAGAATGGAGGATAAACGAGATAGGAACATATCAACAATGTCTAAGCAGCGCTAATAAATAATACTAAAGCAGGAGATCTTTTTGACTCGAAAACCGGTATAAAAGTAACCCGGAAAAGAGTTGAAGCAAACGCAGAAAGAACAGTTGGTTAGCTTGGCAGCTCTCCATCTCACCAGACCCAAGAGCTTTAAGAATAGGCTAAGGTTTATAAAAAGTGGTGTCACGAACCACAGAAATTCCGGCGATAGAAGATAGTGCAAGCATAACCGTACAAATTTCGCAAGAAACCGTCCCGGAACATGTGGGAATCTCACCCTGTCTAAATTGCGTGATGGCACTGCAGCGTAGCTGCAGAATCAGCCAATAGTCAAAGAGACCAACTAGTCGAATCTCTTTAAAGGATCCATTGGACACAATACCACGCGTGACGAAGCAATAACGCTAACTTTTCAATCCACAGAGCCAAGAGGGATTTTCCACGCGTCAGCAAATCAATCAGGATCATCGGCGAGTACCAGTCGTTCCACGTGGAGTATGAAGCGTTCCAAAACTCCAACATGCGACATTCCCATACCACAATGGAACTACTGAGGGTGTAAAGCACGAGAATTCATCCTACGTTTTGCCAACATTGTGCAAAAAATTCATAGTAGTGCCGTCAATTCTAGTATTTTTATATAGTTTATGAACCTCGAATCTGAAGTATTGGTGCCTTTTGCTCTACCAAACTCATTTTGTTTCATATTGATGCGAAATTTAATGCAATAGAACGGTAATCATGACGTTACAACGAAAAATTGAGCCGTCATATGTCAATTTTTAATTTTGATAGTTTCAGACTGAGCTCAACAGTCGTCCTGATGGGCAATGGGCCTGAAGATGAATGAACGACTCATTATAGTCATTGGTCTCTTTTTTCTTGCAACTGTTTCGTTTTTTTCATTATTCCTACTACCATCCAGTGGCACCGATAAACTTATCAGCAATGAGCATATCGTGCCTCGCGTTAGGGATATTTATGCTCGGTGAGATTTGCTATAATGTTATTTCGGTTGCTCCACGAAAAGCCAGATGTGGATTCAGAAAGCATATGCGAGAGCAACAAGCTGCGGAACTACGAAGAAAAGCCGAACAGGCAGGTATTATTGCCCCACCCATACCAAAACCGGAGGTGGCCGGTTCTGATGATAACGAAGCACGTCGAATTACTGTGAAGCAGGTGATCTACCCATCGTTTCATGTCAATACTGCGTTGAATTTCCACATCTGCAAAGGAATGTTTGTATCTAGATGACTAAATTCGCGTGGGACAGTTACAGAAAATATGCATGGGGATCGAACGAGTTACGACCAATTTCAAAGAAAGGTTATTTTCTTCTTGTAAACTTTCTTATATCCTTCGCTTTTGAGCTGATTTTTTAGACTTATCATCACTTATTTCCCTGAGCTCTGTAATGATCCATAACGATGTTGTAGCTGTTACTTTGCAGTTGATTAAAGCGATATTAAAAGTATTATATTTCCAAATATATTGGAACCAAATGGCTGTTCACCATTGCAACTCTGAAAAACTTAAAAATGCTTTTAAGGTCACTCTTCGTCGATATTTGGTATGGGAGAGATGGGCGCAACAATCGTGGATGCTATTGATACTCTCTGGATTATGGGCCTTAAGGAAGAGTATGAACAGGCACGAAATTGGATTCAACACAACTTAGATTTTGTGCTAACAGCAGTATGTTAGTTATTGATGATGTGCACAACAGTGTCTTCTTGTTTTTACAGCATCTTGTTCTAGAAAGGTGATTTGTCCATTTTTGAAACGAATATCCGATTTATTGGAGGGCTTTTGTCCGTATACGCACTTACGAATGATAAGGTAATGCTCATACTTTTTGCTGTTGTTGTTACTGCTTATTCGCCAAACTTCCATAGATGTACCTTGAAAAAGCGGAAGCAATTGGGAAGCTACTTTTACCAGCTTTCGATACTCCTACAGGAATTCCATACGCTCTTGTTAATGTGATTACCGGTGAGTATCTGTTTGTTGGAAATGAATCAGTTATCGCTCCTATTATAAGAATAAAGATCAGAGCTGAGCCAGAGCTATCTTCCCAACCTCTGTTGAATGTTTCTATGAGTTGTTCTTGAGGTTCGACTAAGAACTATGGTTGGGCAAGTGGTGGATGCTCGATTTTATCTGAATTTGGTTCGCTCCAGTTAGAATTTGATTATCTGTCAGTACTAACAGGAAACAACATTTTCTCAAACAAGGTTAGTTTCGAGACAAGCCGCTAGCAAAGTGAAGCGCAGTTCATCTACATATGTTTCAAAAAACTAAATCGTTCCTTTAGCATGCAACCGTTGCATTTGTTTCCTACAGGTCCAACGCATTCGTGAATTTCTAAGTGAGGCTGAAAAGCCAAATGGTCTCTATCCTCTTTATCTCCATCCCAAGACTGGCAAATGGTGTTCAGGTGTGTTATCTATCTGTTTGTCTTTCGTTTGCTTTTATATTCGAGTCGAAGCAAATCCTCACTGGTCAACTTGAGATTTTTTGCTACATTTGATGTTTTCAGTGAGTCATTCTATTGGTGGATTAGGTGACAGTTTCTACGAATACCTTTTGAAACATTGGCTGATTACTGGTAAGAGAGATACACACACTAAGAACGAGTATGATGCAGCAATTTTTGCTATGGAGAGAAAGATGTTATTTCGAAGCAAGAAAAGCAAACTTTGGTAAGATTCTGAAATTTGTATTACTTTGTAGATTTTATGCTTTGTATGCTTCACGTTGTGCTGCCCCACAGCAGACCAGTCTTTTAGAGGATGTTTGTAGATAATGTGTTTTTAATCCCACAGTTTAAGCTGATACTTACATATAAGGTATTTCGCAAATCTTCACGGTACTCGAGTAGAACATAAAATGGAGCACCTTGCATGCTTCTCTGGTGGGATGTTTGCTCTCCAGTCAGCGAATGAAGCGAATTCCACTGTGGCGGTGAGATGACTACTTCACCATTAACTCAATATATCCTACCCTCAATTTTCGTTGAAGGCTCATTACTTGGAACTTGCTGAGAAGTTGGCCCACACATGTCATGAGTCTTATATCCGTAGCGGTACGTTTCCTTCTTCGTGTGAATTATTTTTTAAGACTTCAAGCACTTCTTATTTTCTAACAATTTTACAGCCATTGGTATTGGCCCAGAAGCTTTTCGATTCGCAGGTGATATCGAGGCAAAGGCAGTCTCAGTCAATGAAAAGTACTATATTTTGAGACCAGAGGTAATTCTTTCATGAGAATTGTATAGAACCACATCAGAAACCGTGTTTGTAATAGGTAGTGGAAACATGGTTTTACCTTTGGCGCATCACAAAACAGGAGAAATACAGACAATGGGCATGGGATGTTGTGGTATCCCTAGAGAAATACACAAAGGTAAATTTTCTTTTTTGGCCAAGAAAAGTGAAGTGTAGCAGTACTCCATTCCTCATCTCGATGTTTAGGTGGAAGCGGGATATTCTGGGATTGTCGACGTATACTCGTTGCCTGTGAATCACGACGATGTCCAGCAATCGTTTCTATTTGCAGAACTCTTCAAGTACTTATATTTAATTTTCGCTGATGACAGTACTTTGTCATTGGATCGATGGGTGTTCAATACGGAAGCTCACCCTTTTCCAGTTCGGATTCCATAGCTACCCCTAGTATGTGATTCACTGTTAGAATTCAAGTTGCAGCATATGCTTCTTGGAAATTGTCGTGCTTAGCCAAGTCTGCCAATCTTCAGATTACTATTGGTCCAAAATAGATTAAAACCGGTGAAGTGAGATTCTATTGAATCAGTGGCATTTATTACGCTCATAAATTCCTCACTTAAAAATTCTGAAGTTCTATTTTTGAGGGGTCTTGTCTAGTGACAAAGCAATATATGGATATCACTGTGTTTAGAAACTATGCAACATATGCAAGTACTTATTTTTCAATTAAGTAGATGTAGAAATTTGTTCTAAAATTTGTAAGTTTGTGACTGATATGAAATTGGGTAATAATTTTGGTGTTTTGTGGAAATCACAGCATCGCTGACATCTTAGTATCAATATCCTGTAGTCATAGCTGCAATAGTGTAGAATTAGTGATAGTAGTAGTGGTTGTGGTTGTAACCAAATTCCTTGCTTAAATTTCGTAAAAAAAAAAGCCATTACTGAAATGTGAGAGACGTTCGGAGCAGCCAATCCTACTACTACTTTGTGCAAGCCAAATTTGCTCGAGGTTGATTTGAACACTCCCACGACCGATTTTCTATTAACCTCAGCATTGATCAAGTAATTCTTCGTATTCTTGTTGAGCAAACATGAGGTGTTACTTTTATTCTTTATTCACGAATAAGCTGACGGTTTCGGCGGATTTCACCTTCCTCAGAGCCTGGAAAGGTCAAGTTGATAGCAATCTACTCGACACCTCCATAACCAAACAGAGAAAACGCTAAACCAAGATTTCAATCACATTCAGCATAACTTTGCACACTCACCGCTTTATATGAGACCTCTACTATGTCGCGTGAAGACAAACCTCACAGAATTCAAATGGAAGCGTAATGTGACCATCCCATCAGAATAACAGACTTATATACTAGCCAATATCACGCGTGATAATGAGGCATTCTTCTCTTCTCGAGAGAAATCTCTCGAGGTTCGAAAAAAGAAAACTCGAGGCGTTCTGGGTTAATTCCAGAAATCCGAAAATGAACCGCAGGAAAGAATGCCTAATTATCACGCGTGATATTGGGCAGTACAATATGAGACTGTTATTTTGATGGGATGGGCACATTATACTTCCATGTGAACTCTGTACGGTTGGTACTCACGCAACATAGTAGAGGCCTCATATGAAGCGGTGAGTGTGCAAAGCTGTGTCGAATGTGATTGAAATCTTGGTTTAGCGTTTTCTCTGTTTGGTTATGGGGTGTTTGGCCAAGTAGATTGCTGTCAACTCGACCTTTCCAGACTCTGAGGAAGGCGAAATCCGCCCAAACCGTCAGCTTATTCGTGAATAAAGAATAAAAATAACACCTCGCGTTTGCTCAACAAGAATATGAAGATTTGAACATTGTTGAAAATACATAAGTGGTGTAGTAGAATAAAGACCTGTAGATTAAATCTGCAGAAAGAATAACGTAGAGGAAGTGGGCAAACGACCTGCATAGTTTCGTTCTAAATGATCCAATTCTGGTTTGTATTTGATGACGCAAATGTATATATGGGTTTTGTTATCATGTTTTTCTCTGGTTCAAGCCTGTACTTTCGGTTGTGTGTACTTTCGGTTGTGATATGTGTCGTATTCTGCCATAGTTTCTCTTTTCTCGAGTTTTTAGGTGGAGCGCATCATTGCTCATGTAATACTTCTGATCAGAAGACATAAAACGGTTACATTATCGTGTTCTAACTTGTTGAGTTTTTGTATCCTCTATATCATATGATAGATTTAGAAAGAAGCATATTTAAAATGAATATTATGAAATCCTGATTCAAACGACTACAATTTATCACGACATGGAAAGTCAGAACAAGTAGGTACTTCACGAATTCTCGATGGATTGAACGCAATAAGTGCACTATTTATAGTTCCCAGGATCGACTTTCTATCAACCTCGGCATTGGAATATGAATGCGTCGTTTTCTTGTTCAGCAATCGCGAGGTTTTTAAACAGCATACATTTACTTCCATAGAAAAACACAATACAATACAACACTAGCTGACGTTTCGGCAGTATCGCCTTCTTCAGAGCCGCTTTTTTCGTGACTTCCAATGAGGAAGTTTAGAACAGCTGTTAAAAACCTCGCGATTGCTGAACAAGAAAACGATGCTCTATTTATTGAATTAGCACGTGTTACCATAAATTAGTTGGGGCTATGCAAGCTGCTCGAAGCACTAATTTTACTTCCTAAAGTCCTATTAGACAAGAAAGCCCGATAATGGTCTGGTTGCTTTAACATTTTCCCAACCACACTTCTTCACCTTCGGTTTCTTCAGCATAAAATACCTAATTTTTTGCTGCGCACATTTGGATTCATATGTGATCCATACCAGTCAAAGAATCCCTTCTTCAGATGTCAAGTTCCCCCGTTGACAACAGTCTTCCCCAACATTCTATCTCTACTAAAAGCAAGGAGTCGTCTCGGAACTTGTGGAGACGGAAAAAAGATCGTTCTCTAGTGACAGTTTCGGTAAATGGAAATCTTTAAGGAATAGCTTCTCTCGTTTAAGGAATAGTTTCTCTCGTACAACGGGTAGTACAGTTATTGAAGACACTATCGATTCGACTTAAAACATTTTGCAATGAATGCCTACGCAGCAGGGATTCAAACAAAAAAGATAGAAGGAAACACGAGCCATACACACGGTCCGTAGGTCACTCATACCTATGGCTCATATACGACTCATGTCGTTTACAAAGTGTTAAAAGAGACTTTGCAGCCAGTGATGTGCGCCGATCTGAATGTACGGGAAGCGCACAATCACTTTATTGCACCCCAAGGACCTGCAAATTACAGGGTATAAAGTGTTAATCGACAACGAACTGCACCCTAAATGCACTTAGAAAATTGGAAAAAAAAGACGAACGATCAGGAAACCGTTGGTCCTGCTGCGTTAATGTTTCCGATTACACTAAATTACTAGACTGGCGAGGGAAATGATGATCGAAGAAAACGAAAATCGCTCAGATTAGATGTTTCACATTCAAAATAAGCTTATCTATGATTATAGTAACATATTTGTAATCGAGAGTAGTTGGAAAAAACCATGCTTACTATTGATAACAGCTTTGGTATGATAAACAGCTAATTGTATATTCTCTCTAAGCTCAATAATCCACTACACTCCTCCTCCGGATCGATTCACGCTTGGTGTATGCATCTCGTCTAGATATCGTACTAGGCGATTACCGCTTATCTGACCACCTTTTAGTCCAGAGTACAGCTTAACATATACATTAAACTCACGCTATATTTAAAGCGATAGAACAAATTTACCTGGAAGAATTCAGCGATCTCGATCTCACCGTTCTTATTCAAGTCGACTTCATTCAGCAGTTCATGTAGTACACGTTCATCAATCTTCTCATTACGTTCCTATAAGGATGTAGCAAGTACTAGGAGATAGAAATATCTACATTCCACAAAGTCTAGGATGACTATTAGTTCAAAACTACTCACTCTAAAGTATCGTCTAAGATCGTTAACAGTGATGTGCCCCTTCTTATCCTTGTCCAAGATGTTGAACCGCTCTTTCGCTGTTTTAATTTCCTCACTATAAACGGGATACCATTTCAGAAGAATAAACCTCAAAATAAAAGTGTCTAGTATCAGTGAAGTGTCAACTTTTATATTTAAGTATTACAAAGGATTATGGCGATGCTAAACAGCTCAAAACTGACGAGTTTGAAGGTTCTCGTCGTTCTGCCTTCCATTATACCGCGAACAGAATATATGATAAGTACAAAAATTTCTTAGAAAACAAGAGCACCAAAAATTGAGAAACGGACGAATTGATTGTGCAAATAGGTATTTATTGGTTGAGAAATGTCGGCAAGTAGTTGGCAAGACATAGTGATGACAACCGTTACTTATTGGGAGAAATCTGAGAAAGACGGATTCTGAAGTGATCTAATTCGAAGACGTCCATAAAGTGAATCATCACTACTTGGATGAGTAGTGCATAGCTAATTTTTTTTAACACAGGAACTGTTCTAAAACCAACTAGGAACCTCAGGTAAGGCTCGTACTCGCAATTACTTTCACCGGGGTTCACGTGCTGCGTACCACATCAACCAAAGCCTCCGCGTTGTCTTTCTCTCAGCCACATTTTTACTTTATTGGTGCCATCAGCAATCACCAACAAACGGGAACGATCTGGGAGCACAAATCGGCACTGAACCCCACTACGCTGAAACTGAGAAATAAGCAAAAGCTAGAGCATTATAGCAAATCCCAAAACCGACCTTCCTTTAACCTTGGCGTTGATTAATAATTAACTGTTTTTCTTCATGAGCAAACATGAGGCTGTTATTATTGCAGGATTTGAAAGAAGTGTTTGCTATGCGAATGAAAAGTTTGTTTTCAGTCTTGTCTGCTAAGGTTATGAAACTGTTTGGCTGAGTAGATTGCACGTCAGTTTAACCTATCAAGGCTCTGAAGAAGGCGAAGCCGCCGAAGCGTCAGCTATTGCATATTAATAAATGCTGTGATGACAACCGCGTGCTTGCTCATGAAGAAAAGAAAAGCAGTGAATTAGAACATTGTGATTTCGACTGCACCACCAGCTTAACTGGATCCAATGCCGATTTGTGTTTCCTAGACCATTTGAGTTGACGGGTGAATGCTGATAGCAACAATGGAGTAAAAAGACAGCGACAGAAAGGTAAAGCAATGGCCTCGGTTGGTGCGGTGGATAGCACGTGAGCTGCCGGTTGGGGTAATCATGGGTTCGAAGTCCAACTGAGGCTGCGCGTTAGGCTCATATCTTAGCATCCATGTGATTGTATTTCACAGAGTGTATTACAACTATAAAGTAATAGGCTGGAAAGAAAAGCTAAGACATTGTTATAAAAATTTTTATCGAGTTTCTGACTTGCTTTATGCATCTGGCACTCAACTTTTATGCTCTGCATAGGATCCACGCTAGTTGATTCCATTGGAGGAAAACTAAATTACAAACTTCCTAGCAAAAATTGTTCAACGAAATTAAAAACGATCGCCATATTTTCGATTGAGGGAGGCACAACAACCCTTGAATTCGCTTCAACATATGAACGCCGATGTTGATTTTTTGATACCTATCGATAATTTTTTGGAAGCTACACAAGCTGAGGAGTCGAGAACCGATTTCCAGAAGAGGCTTCTTGGGAACGCTTTAGCTCGGCTACCCCAAACTTCAGGGAGAATTGACCTGAGCAGTATTCAGCGACAATCACGGCGAAAGGAAAATCCTCAAGAAGTAGCCGAAAACACACGTCAAAACCGCAAGACTTTTGTGGATGATGGATGAGAAAAACGAATCGAATCCACATAGCTGATGTGAAAAACCAGTCGTCTAAGATAAAAAAAAAGAAAAACGGAAGAAGTTCATCTCATCGCACTAGGAATTAAGATGATTTTTCTAAGGCTTTTCATTTACAAATTTGTGAAAATTCAAATGTTTAAGGAAGGAACGCGAAATTTAAATGTTAGAGTTCTCAGGATCGACTTTCTATTAACCTCGACATTGGAATATGAATGCGCCGTTTTCTTGTTCAGCAATCGCGAGGTTTTTAAACAGCATACATTTACTTCCATAAAAACACAATACAATACAACGCTAGCTGACGTTTCGGCAGTATCGCCTTCTTCAGAGCCCGGAAGGGTATACTGATATGCAATCTACTGGGCCAAACGCTTCAATAACACTTACAAAAAGACGAAAAACTCCCTGGTAATTACATGATCAACAGCTTCTCAAAAAACCCACCACTTTTTCGTGACTTCCAATGAGGAACAGCTGATTATAGTCGCATATGGCTGATGACAGCACCATCGCACATCAAAAATCGAGTGTTTATGTCTAAGATAGAAGCCCCTGTTCTCGATCTCCGGCCACTACTCTACTGCAGATATGTAGATGATTGTTTTGTCGTCTTCTCTACGCAGGAGGAGATGGACAAATGCTTTGAATTATTGAACGAGCAGTCCAAGTACATAAAGTTCACTCGGGAGAAACCGAGAAAAAACTGGCTTCCGTTTTGGACGTTCAAATAAACCTATCAAGTAGCGGTTACCTGACAAAGTGGTATCAAAAGCCAAGTAACAAGAACATTCTTGTTCATTTCCTTTCTTCCCACCCTTCACACACAAAGAGGGCGATTGTGAGAAACATGTTTCGAACAGCCACCTCTGTGTGCACTACCAGGGAACTAAAGGAAGAATCGCGAGACTTGGCTCGGCAAATAGCCATCTCCAATGGCTACGAAATAGTAACCCAACGAGATAAGTTTAGAAGGAGAGCGACGCGCCCACGCGAAACACTTGGCCAAAAGAAAGTCCTGTTTATGTTGCCGATGAAGTAAGCGTAGCTATAAAACGATGCTTAAGAAGGACAAGTCTAGAGGAATCGGTAGCGACAGTTGAAATACCACCGGCTACTCTACGTCGTCAATTAGTTCGTAACCGCCTGTATGACCGTCTGTGTGAAACAACAAATTGCGTAATTTGCCCTTACGGCAGGGACGGTGATTGCATGAGTTCAGGTACGATATACCTGATTATCCGTATAAATTGTGTGTATCCGTATAAAAGAACACCTAGATGGCAAACGAAAACTAAGACGAAACACCCCACTAGGCACGCATAGGATACAAAAGCATAGTGGAGACGATTTTGAAGTAAAAGTCAATATCCTTGCACAGGAGTCCAAAACACCAGCGCGAAAACTTCTTGAGGCTTTTTGGATAAATGCCAAAAACGCTACAATGAATAGCAGGGATGAATGCCCGGAGGTCATACGCGACCTGATCCCGTATGTTCGCATCGATTTTTGATGTGGGATGGTGCAGTCGTCAACCACATGCTACTATAATCAGCTGTTCTAAACTTCCTCATTGGAAGTCACGAAAAAGCGGTGGGTTTTTTCGAGTTGTTGATCATGTAATTACCATAGTTTTTCGTCTTTTTGTGTCATTGAAGCGTTTGGCCTAGTAGATTGCATATCAGTATACCCTTCCAGGCTCTGAAGAAGGTGATACTGCCGAAACGTCAGCTAGTGTTGTATTGTATTGTTTTTCTATGGAAGTAAATGTATGCTGTTTAAATACCTCGCCATTGCTGAACAAGAAAACGACGCATTTAAAGGTTGGAGTTTTTGGCTCAATCGCAGTGGCCATAAACATCAACGAAACAGTGAGAAACACCACCTCAACCTGTTGGAAGAAATCCCGCTTGTTAAATGGCTTTCCATTTCGCAATACAATCCTCGTGGAAAAAAGGAAATATACAACTTACGGGCTCTAAAAGAGGATTGTAAGCTTGTAGAGCAACTAAACTAATAGCTTGCTATCAAGGATTCGTAGATTCTAATCGCTCTCATTTCAGTCAGTAAAGTGCGCTGAGCAAAGAAGCTTTAAAAGTGAAAAGCATTGCTATTTCTGCACAAATGCGCATTGAGATGATTGCGTACCAGGTACCATGTATAATACTAGCACGAGTAACACCTATGGTACCATAACGGTTTTGCGGGAATGGCGGGTAAGACATCATCACAGATATCACTCACATCCACAGAACAATAGAGCAGTCTTTTCTACAATCCATTCATGTCCACAACCCTCCAGTTATCCCTCGCTTGAAGTTCTCTAGTTATCGAAAAATTGCTGCTTATTTCGAAAAAACCAGCTAGGCGTCGTCGCAGGAGTGTTAAGAAATAATACATTGGGACAAGCAGAGTAGTGACAAATTCATGATAATGAGTTTAGAAGTTGTTCCTACTGATTACTACAACAACGAGGTAAGAAATATATAGTGCGAGTATGTTCACCTACTAATGCATCGATTCGGAATTCTTTTCTAGCGCACAAACCTAATAGCAAGTTTTCAACCACGCAGGAATATACGCCTCGGTGAACGCAGTCAACGACCACACACATCTTATCGAACTACCAACCATTTTATTATAGTGGTCCATTTACGTAAAACATCCCTGCATTTATTAGTCTACATGTATATGTTATCCTTCCAACAGATTACCACCTCATCGTTGTTGGGGGGTGTTCCTGGGTGTCGAACTGCGATGTACATGGGGCGGGGATTCCTCCCTCCGGCAGGGTGTTGCAAGCTGAGGAGTCCGGCGTTTCTATCAGGAAGCCTAGGTAAGAGTAAACCAATGCCAGGATCCACCACCGTCTTGGTATCAAAGTCGCATGGTGGTAATTCTCCCTCTTCTGATCCACAACGGCTGCGACTGCCTGTCGTGGAGACGACCTAGGGCAGACTTTGGCCAGTCTGTCCTCCGGATTCGAAGTAATCACAATGGCTTAACCAACAAGTCTCCGAAAAATGGTGATTCTGCTGGTGACAACTACTGATAACGGGCCGTTCAAGTATCAAGTATGTAAGTATATGTTATATCTCATTTTGCAACTGTACTGTTAAACGGAGGTACATGTAAGGTAGAGCTTATAGGTACCCGGAAGTACATACGTGGTCCATGGTCCGATGATGCTCGCAAGCTTGGCGAATTAAGCCAGGGTCAATCAGATTAGTTGGAACAGGGACAAATATAAGAAGACAAAAACACTGAGTAAATACATTGACAGGACACCGCATGTCATCGTATGGACCAAATATGCAATTAATCGATGGCAGGAATGGAATAGAATGCATAGTGCGTTCCACAAGAATTGGTCAACGAGGAACGCTACATTTTATGTTTTTAATTTGCTGAGTTTATACGAGGTTGATAAATATGTCTATTTCGGTTAACGTTTCGACGTCTTCGTCTTCATCAGAGGCGACGACCCGTGTCGGTGGTCCACAGTTGTTCCATCTGCTTCGCTGAACACCGCACGAATGGACAAGCACAGCCGGCAGTATTCTTTTATACAGAGCGGTTGTTGTTGATAAGACTATCCGTTGATAATAGTTTGTTTTTCAACGGATAATCCATCCTGCAGCAGTCGGTATTATGTTAGCTTGCACGAAGCGAATAGTATAAAATGTTCAAGGACTAGTTCTTTGAAAAACAAACCATTATCAACGGATAGTCTTATCAACAACAGCCACGCTGTATAAAAGGACACTGCCGGGTTTGCATGCCCATTCGTGCGGTGTTCACTCAAGAAGATCCGGTTTCGGTACAACGAAGACGCCACCTCGAGATAACGCAGAACTGTGGATCATCGACTCGGATCGTCGGCTTTGATGAAGACGAAGACGTCGAAACGTTAACCGAAATAAATCTATTTCTCAATCTCGTGAAGCTCAATAATTTAAAACATGTTGATTATTTCACTATCGAGGTTAAACGACGGTCGATTTGAAAATTGCTTTGCTACATTCTATATTTTGGAAAGTATTGCCAAATAAATTTTAATAACTGTCAAAAGCTAAGCGATGGCCAAAGCAGCCTAATGTTTGACTGTTTCCTTAAAGAACATGGGTTCTACTGCCAGTAGGCAACGTCTATTCTCTACAATGCCTATGCTGCCCTGATCGCCAGGATGACCACCTGCAGGCCACAGACTCGGGTTAATCCAGCTCTGAATAAGACGAACACGTCGAAACATTAAGCGAATAAAACTCATTACTAACCAACTTCGAGTCTGCATAATAATCCAAGAAGCCAATATCTATTCTGATTCTACAGTAGTCTAAGGATGGATTACTATGAGAAATTGCAATGAGGATCTTGAGTAAGCATGGATATGCTAAACCTGTAGAACGGAAACAACTTCAACAAACTAAACCAGAATCCCAAATGTTAATCGCTCACCTTTTACACGATATGATCATGGATTTAAATAAGTAAAAATCAAAGCCGATAATTACGAAGCATTTTTATGTTCTCAGTCAAGTCTTTAATCATCCTTAATCATACTTATCAGCTTTCTTCATAGATTTCCACTTTGTACGGTAAATGACCATTGTTCTTATTTTGCTGTTTCTTTCGATGGTTTGTTCTCACTGCTTGAGTCCTCCCTGAATCTAAGGGATTTGAATTGCTGCAGCATACAATGCCAGCTAGCACAACAGCTTTCCAATATGAAAAACGTCATATTATTCGAAAAGAAGTGAATATTATCCTAAAAATCACTAGTGATGCGGCATGAGATGCTAAAGTGCTTCTCACTAACTTGATCGTCTGTAATTATGCTAAACAGCGTTAAAGCCATTTCGCGTCCAAATTACTGAGACTATGTCGCTATCTCTTACTATAATATTAGGAACGATCCTTTGAAAACCAGAAAAACAAAAACTGAGGAAACTAGAAGGCCGTTATTATAGTTCTAACGACTTCTTAAGGAAGATGATATAGCTCAAATCAATCTTACTTTGACTAAAATCCTATCCTTTCAGATAAATATGAGAGATGCAGAACTACTGACTTGGTATTGGCAGATGATGAACCTTTCTTCCGCCATCAAAGTTCTTTGGGGAGAGCTAGTACTTTATGTTTAATCATAAGATATTAACATTAAAAGAAGCGCTGAGAAGTAATAGTAGAATAAGGCATGAGTGTAGAAAACAAAGTTTAGAAAGTTTCAGAAGGCATTCGCATTGTTCGGCGAATTTTTACCTAGAGCTAAGTGATGTTCACCCTATCCTAACGATATTTCAGAAGCATATGACGACAAGGTCAACGTATTTGAATATCCTACTTGGACCAGGTTACATTCAAAGTGATGGTATTTAAATATCCTACTTGGCCCAGGTAACACTCAAAGTGATGGTATTTGAATATCCTACTTGGCCCAGGTTTCATTCAAGTTAACGGTATTTAAATATCCTACTTGGCCTAGGTTACCTTCAAACTGAAGTCTTAACAGGATAAATACATTGTCCTTACATTTTGGCTTGTGAAATTAGATTATTGGATCATAATGGATGGAAACTGCGTATTGCAAAATTCCGATTATGCTAAACTAGAAGTTCTGAGAAAGAAACCTCCACAGGGAATATGCCAAGCCGGATCTTAAAGCTTCACGTATAGAAGTGAATGGCACCTATTAAACTGCAATGCTAGCTATTAATGTTAAAAAGCTCGATACATGCGGTCACGAAAATAAGTTAAATTTTGAAAAGGATTTAATATATCTGAATTCTACCTTGTCATCGCGTGAATACAGCATTTCGTCTTTCAAATCATTTACGCGAAGGGGGCAGCAAAAACACAAATTCGCACCCGTACCACCCACTTGTTGTAACAATCCGCTTCGAGGTGGTTTAGTCGTTTGAAACAAATTAGAAAAAAGATTCAGTATTGCAGCTCATTTCAATGGCGAAAACTAGAGATTGTCAAGATCATAATGCCAAATAATATCGCTTGATAAGGGCGCGTGTAGCGCAGTTGTTAGAAGCATCTTGCAATACACATGGGATCGATCCTTTGCCCCAAGTTCACCAAGCCTACCATCCATCCGAGATCGGCAAATTGGTGGCAGACTTATCTGGAAGGATTGCAGCACTGGTTCGATACATCGGTAGGCCTCCGCGAGTCACTGTATCCGCCAGTTACATGGCGTATCCTCCAGAGAATGATCAACGCCAAGGGTTTTATCCTTTATTCTCTCTCGCTTGATTTAGCGGAAATTGCCAGCTAAGTTTCGTGGCTAGACCGATTCATAACGAAAATCAAAGGAAGAGCAAGACTTCCTACGACTTGGTCAAAACCGTTCTCTAATGTACTGAAATCGAAACCCAAAGCCTTTCTCAACTATGTCAATTGTACCTCATAGGACTAAACTGGTTTTTAGTTACGACTAGCTATAGCTAAAAGAGTACGAGCTGAGACACTAACCTAGTTAGATTAATTGGAACATTGCTGGCAGCGTGTTGTTTGGCAAGTTGACCCATCTCCAAATCGATGAAGGTTTGAGCACGCTCAAGTTGCGCTTTCTGCTCTGCTGATGACCAGCCAAGTTCTTCAGCCATAATACGTACAACCTGAGAGTTTCATTATAGCATGGAAAAATAGATACCCTACAGATCGTTTGATAAAACAAATAAGGTGCCTTCTCGATCTCTTCGAAATCGTTTAATTAACATACTTCAGGCAGAACCTCGTGAGCAGCATACGTATTCAGGAAAGCAAGTCTCATTCGTCTCGCTATCACATCCACAGCAGTGCACGCATATTCACGGATAGCGTATCGTACCTAAAGAATTATCAACCAGTAATTCATAAGCGTATATGCAGTGGCTGTAGAAGGGATCATGAACCACTCGATAAATAAATAAAAATGAAACCCTCGGCATTGATCAATCCCTGAGGGATGCGCCATGCACGCCACGCCCCTTTATTGAACGTCGTTTGGAGGTGATTGAATGCATATCTGGCCTTTACAATGACTCGCGGTGGCCTGCCGATGTATCGAGTCAGTGCTGAGATATCCTCCCAAACAAGTCTGGTACCAATCTGTCGACTCCGGAGTGATGGAAGGCTTTGTGGGCCATGGGCATCGCAATCGATTCTCTGTGTGTGTTGCAGGGCGCCTCCGGCCACTGCGCCACACGTGCCCTCAACCACTCTATAGCGGATACAAACGTGCAGGAGGGAAAGACCGCCATTTAAAGGTTAGCAGCCCCTTTCATTTAACCTGATTTGTTCCTGAATAGTATACTGGTCGTCAGTATACTAAGTATATATTTTAGTACTGTTATATTATGAACCAAAAACTTTATCTTTTGCGAGGGCCAACCTCAAAGTACTATTGCTAGCAACAAATTTGGCTAATTCTACTTCCTTTGTCGCGCATTTCTTTCGTGAAGTTGTTACCACGTTTAGGACGTTAGGCATATTACTATTTAAGGTTTTTTTTGGGAAGGTTTTATTAGATCAGTAAGTTGGGCGGTTAATCAATGGGCAATAACTAGAGCACAAGCTCGAAAAGATAATTTAGAATGAAGAGGCTTGCAGAGCTTGCAAAGCGACCGAATTCGTCCTATTCCATTTCACTTGTCGATAAAGGTTCTAAAGTTCTACTCGCGAACACCATACTAACATTAATCTCAACTTCACCATTACTGTTTATTTCATGTTTTTGTTCTGCTTTTTACTGTTGTTCTTCCGGTGATCTATTGCCTCATCCTGGATAAGGTTGAGGGTGTTCACCTTTTTACCTCCTCCAATCTGAGGGGCACAAAATTTCTAACCAAAATCCGAAGCATCCCAGCAACAACATAGTCACCAGCTGAGAAATGAGAACTGCCTCTAAAATCCCACGAGCACTGCCTCCAATACTCTAGCGAAGAAAAATGTTGCCAGAGCGGCAAATTACCTGTCAAATTTAAATCGTTCTGGAAAGCGTAAGATTCTTCGTGATTCATGAAGACAGGTATCAGTAAGAGAAAACGATCAGATAAGTAAACAACTGCGGTGTTCTTTATATGAATAATCGAACAAATGTGAATAACTAGAAAGCGGTACCTCTGCAACTAAGTAGGGAAATTCCTGATGAAGTCGTTGTCCAATGATTGGCCAACGTTTGCCTGTTAGTTTACACATTCTTGCTACGACATATGCACGATCACCGTACGTATGCGCCAAATGCTGAGCTACCTGAAACACCTCAGGGAAGTACTATTTGGAATGAAGCACTAGCACACAATGAAGAACCGGAACATCAAATGTGACAAAGACTTTAAACATTCAGAAAAGCAATAGTTTTAGAAACATATTTCCATAAATCCGGTATGAATGATCAAAGTCCTATTTTGTGAAAAAAATACTCAGTTATATTTTGTCGAACCTCTTGTTAGCTAATCAAACAAACGAGATAGTGATCATTCAAACAGCCAATTCTTGTTGCTATTGCTATCCTTCCTCACACTTTTGCTTTTGTCTTCACAAAAACACTTTTTACTACTTACATCAACTTCTAAGCCGTAGTCCTGTACAAGGTGAATATACATCAACGGCTCATATTCGTGTGCACCTTCCAACATTAAGCCAGCCGTAACACAACCATTGGTTGGTTTCAAGTCATTGGCCTAATAAAATTTATGAAAAAGTACAAAATGAGAAACTTCGTAATGAACACAAAACTCTTGCTACACAGTAACCTAGTAGTTAGTTTTGCACACCTTAGAAAAAAACAGTTCACTGGGGAAAATCGTCTAGTGGAGGCGAACGAATCATTTCAAAAGCACACTGCAAATATGGGATGGAAAAACTATTATTACCTTCACAAACGCATCAACCGTTTCCTCAGCCATATGTCTATATGTTGTCCATTTGCCCCCAGCAATTGTTACCAAACCAGATTCCGATATCTTGAAAACGAATATCGTTACAAAATAAAAATCACATGTGAGCTCTAAGTTCGACAGAAAGCGCTAGAATGTTGGTGGCTTTGCTTCGAATTCTGCCCTTTTTTCTATCGCCCCAAAGAACTGTGGTGTTGCACTCACTTCAATGATATGATTTCTTGCCAAACTTTTCGTATCCTTTTTGTTTGGATCGCGAACCAGAGGTCGAAGTCCTGACCAGGCGCTCATCACATCACCACGTCGAACAGAGACGTTTTTCGACAAATATCCGCGAATTTCCTTAAGACAAATTCAGATGAGGTTCCTGTTATCGATTATAACATCAGAGCCCTGATTTCCCATCTATCACACAGATTAGCTTCCGTAGTATATTTTGTATCGTATAAGCCATCTACAATACTGCTAATCATCGAGTGTGTCAAGCAGTCGAGCAAGACGTAGTGTCAGACGCCCTACTTTGTGTGGCTGATGTGTGGGACGGCGCCTAATTTGATGTCAACTGCACAAATAGTACAACTTGGCCTCATTAAAACATAGTAAATAACGAACAATGCCTATTTTAGACCATAATTTTTCGATAAGCTGAGAACCTGGAGGATTGAGATTAAAGCGCTCAAAGGATCTCGGCGTTGATCAATCCCTGAGGAGCACCATGCATTCGACTTTACTAAGCATCGTTAGAGGTGATTGCAAGCATATCTGGCCTATACAACGACTCGTAGAGGCCTATCGATGTATCGACCTAATGTTGCTATCCCCCCAGACAAGTCTGATGCTAATTTTCCGATCCCGGATAGATGAAAGGCATAGTGAACTTGGAGTAAGAGATCGACCTCGTGTGTATTGCAGGACGCTTCCAACCAATGCGCTACATTCGTCCCCGGATCATTGCGCTAGATTACATATTACTATGATCGCCCATGCGAACACATTGCTATCTGCATTTGGAAATATTTTGCAATTTATCTCGAGTGTATTACATTAATTCTATTCACCCATTCCAAATTATGACCGTTAGCTATCGTAAAAACTACGTATTCGAATTTGTTAAATATAGTAAGGGTGACCGAAAGCGAATCCCACTTATATAACGACTTGCATTAGCCGACTGATGTATCACATCAAGTCGGTGTTCTCATCCTCCCATGCAAATCTAGTATCAATTTGCCCTTCACAAAGTGATGAAAGGCTTCATGAGCCCAGCGGTGGGATCGAACAAGTGACCGATCCAATGTATATTGCATGGCGCCACTATCCACAGCATTACACATGCTCCTCGGCTAAACAAGGAGCTAATGATGAAAAATTGAACCTTATTCCCCTAAATAATGGACTATGCCAGTTTTCCAATAACTCACTGCAATTTCGAGAATCAGAGGAGCTAAGAAGCTGAGAACTTGACATCCTTGTAAAAGATTCACTCTTCTATGAAATCGACACCCATTTATCATTTGATAAACGATTTCATATAGAAATAACTTGTTTTTTTAATTGTTTTTGTTAGACATGTTTCTCAATATGATTTACTTAGATGGACAAAACTGTATCGCTTTTGATGTCCTCTAATGGTTTTAAACTTTTCTCATCTAATCAGAGGCCTGAAATCGATTTCACCTAAGCTGCAGCTAAACGCAAACATGAGGTTACGACACCTCCATCATGACAAAACAGACAGAATAACAAAATGACTGGAGTGAGCGCTGAAATTAGCATGACATGTGAAAACATCGCCTAAGTTTAGAGTGAACCTAAAGAGTATTATGTAAAAAGTAACCAAAAGGATGCTGAAATATGAGCAAAACTTGAAACCTCATGTCGGCTTCCAACCCGTGATTGACCTTTCCAGGAGCTCACGTTCTATCCACCACACCAACCGAAACCTTTGCTTAGTCTTTCTTCCAGCCAGCTTTTTACTGGTAAGCAGTAAATAAAACATAAGCTTAAGAGGTCGCACTAAGTTCCTCTGTGAGTTCGTCACATTAAAAAAAAAACTAAAAGGATAAAGCTCTCGGCGTTGATCAATCCTTGAGGAATGTGCCATGCACTCAACTTTATTAAGGATCATTTGGAGGTGATTGGATGCACATCTGACCTTTAAATGACTCGCGGTGGCCATCGAGCCAATGCTGCTATGCGCCTCAACAAGTCTGATACTAATCTACCGACCCCGTAGGGATGGAAGGTTTAGTGGGCCATGAACGCGGGGATTGATTCCACGTGTGTCGCAAGGCGCCTCCGACCGCTGCGCCACATGAGCCCATCGTCACATTAATCAGATCTAAAATCCACCACAAAACATTTTTATGGGTCCAGTGTTTGGCTACGGATTGCCGAAGAATCAATGATCTTACTTCGACTACTAACCACTGCGGTAGGTCGTTTGAAAGAAAACGTCCTTTAAATGAAATCTTAGAAAATCAACGTTAAGGAATATATTTGATACTTTGTACCTATATTCTCCATTTTAAAATATTTAGTAATTTTACTCCTTTTCCCATAACGGTTTACCGCCTCAGCGTGATGTAGATGTTCCTCGGTGTCAGACTGCGATGTACAGCGAGGGCTTGATCCTCCCAGCAGGACCACCCACACTGAAAATATTTCCAGCTGGAAGCCTGGCCAAGAGTAATCTAATACGAGGAATCACTACCGCATTGGTACCAAATTAGTCGATTCATAGCAAATTTCTATCTAATCTACAAGGAGTAGACTGCCTTGGATGGTGAGGACCTGAAGAAGGCTTCAGCTTGGCTGACCCCGGGATTCCAGAGAGCTCCAGAGGCTAAACCAGTAAGTGAGATAATCGGTGATAGGTGATGAAAGCTCGGTTTGCACAAGACGTCAATGGAAACGGACAAAACGAGCACACCCACGACACGGCATGGAGACTGCTTCTTGCTCTGCATCTATAACAGCTATGCATTCTCGTGAGACGCCGGTTATTATCCTCTTCTTGAAGCCGTTGTTCACACTAATCTCCGTGTGGTCGCTCTAAAACAAACGAAAAGGAGGAAGACCGACATATACTAACTAGATGACGACAACCTTGTCATTTTTGGAAGGAAATTTTCGTTACAAAATGTCGAAGGGGCTGACTTTGCCACACACCTATCTCTTTACAACTAAGTCATCCCATAAGAGATCCAATCATTTCACTTGACTGTTCTTCGTCTGCAACCTCTTTGTCAACAAAAGTCAATATCGTCAACTCCTATTCACTAACTTGTACAGCTGATGAGAGCGAACTGGACGCATTCAAGTTGGAGGAAGTAATCTGCAGCGAGAGTCCTTGTATAAATTCGTTGTTGAAGAATTCAATGCCAGATTGGAAACCGCGAACGAAAACGAATACACGATAGGGTAATTTGGAATAGGAGAACGAAATAATGACGGAAACAGCCTTGTAGTACTCCTGACGCATGTCTCATCCATAGGAATTCGTTTTTCGAAAAGAGAGAATGCCGCCGATGAACATGGGAGTCTCCTAACGACGCGGTTCATGCGAAAGTCGGTCATATTCTCAGGTACAAAAAATAATTCCCCTTAGACACCTCAGTGGCACCTGCATTCTGTACTGGTTACGATCATCGAACTTTCCTGCGGAAATTTGGTTCAGCCATAAGCTGGAAAAAACACCATCGTCGAAGAAATATGAAACAAGTCCTGCATGGCGAAGATATGCTCAGGTCCCTTCCCCATATGATTGGTAGATAAATGAAGACCCAACCAAGGACTACATGCTGCTTGTCGAAGGACTTAAAACTTGTGTCCAACTGACCTCAGATGCTCAAACAAGAAGTTCAAACTGTATCTCCATTACCACTAAGGAGTTGCTCAAAAAGAAGACACTGAAGCTTGGTCTTGTTCGTATTTTTGAGCAAACGCGAGGTGTTATTGTTCTTTGTTCACGATTAAGCTGACGTTTCGGCGAATTTCGCCTTCTTCAGAGCCTGGAAAGGTCAAGTTGATAGCAACTCACTCGGCCAGACGCCTCCAT
>UYYA01004888.1:0-55115 GCA_900624975.1 Angiostrongylus costaricensis | reverse complement strand
CAAACCAAGCTATCCATCCCTCCTGAGTCTGGAAATTACTGCTAGGCATGTCTGCAAAGAGCTCGCTCTGATCAATAAACTTCCTATGCTGAGAAAACTAGTCCAACCCACGTGCAAATCCAAGAACCTTCGTTGATGATGAACCCGAAGAAACAAATCGAATGGATGGAAACCCGCACAATGTATAGTACTAGGTCGTATTAAAGAAATTGCCAATTTCTTATAACGCATTTAGTTAATGTTAAAACTGTTTAATTTTAGAATGCTTATTGACGAAAGGAACGCACTAAAGAAGGATTCACCAATCAGCGATAGACTAATTGCAAAATACAGGAAGCTCCATCCTATATGAAGTGTACATGATCATTTCATTATTAACGACGAATTAGACTTTCATGAAACATCGGTGATATTTGCAGGTTAAGTTCTGTGGGTGTCCTAATCTTCTTTCTCTTGTTCAACCTGCTCATTGCTCCCTGTATACTTGATGCAAACGGCGACAGTCAGACACCCTCAGCCAAGCACCACATTCAGACCACAAGCATTCGGTTTGTGCTCTGCCGCTACTGCATTGGTTCTGAACGCGCTGGTTTCTTCTGAAATCGTTACAAAGTCCACATTTTCAAATTGTAAACTGATTTTTCTGGTCTCACCCTGCTATTTTGAGATGACTTTTTTTAGCTGTCGAATGAATATGCATATTTCGGTAAAGAAATTTCTATCAGGTCTAAGCATGTGAAGTGCCCAATTTTATTTGATTTTCCGTGTATTTTTTAAGGAAAATTTTGTTCTTTGTGTGTGTTTAATAAACAATTTTGAAGCACGAAGTCTGCTCTTTTCTAGCATTGGTTTTTCTCAAGATTTGTTGTTTTAACATTTTTATAGGCTTTAACTTTGTTACGAATCAGCGTGCTATTCGTGTCCTTTTTTGTACGAGTGGAAGAGCGGACATTGTGCCACGGCAGGAGCTCGGAATATCAATACCGCATTTGGGGACCGCTTTGTTAGCGAATACACCATTCGTTGTTGGTACATAAAGTGTGAAACCTGGGAAGAAAGTCTTGAACACCACGAGCGTGGTAGGCCAGAAATTACGGTTAACGGTGAGGCACTTCGTAGTCTAGTCCATTCGAGTCCTCGTCAAACGGTCCTAGAACTTTCGACAGTGTTTATAGTCAGTGCTATGACCATTTCACGTCACTTACAGTTGATTGGTAAAGTTAGAAAAAGTGGACAAATGAGTTCCGCACAAACTCAACGAGAAGTGAAAAGCTCAAGTTCTGGAAATTTGCAATTCGCTACTGATTCGCAGCGATATGGATGATAAGGTTGCATTTCTGAATCGCATTGTGACTTGAGATGAAAAGTGGATGCTGTACGATAATCGTAGCCATTCTGCATAATGGTTAGACGGTGATGAGAACCCACGATGCGTGCCTCAGGGTTTGCATCCAAAGATTACAATGGCTTCCGTTTGCTGGTCAATGGTCGGTATAATTCATTACAAATTCATACGACGAGGCGAAGCGACTACGTCAAAGAAATATTGTGCTGAAATCGAAGAAATGCATCAAAAAGTACGCACCGAGTAGCCGGCATTGGTCAATAGAAAAGGACCAATGCCAATGCTGCTTCATGACAATCCAAGACCGCACTTTTCCCAAATGACATTAAGAAAGCTGAATGAAATGCACTACGAAACTTTACCACACCCGCCTTACTCACCAGATTTGTCACCGACGGTTTTTCATTTTTTTAAGCATCTGGACTGCTTTCTGACGGAAGAAATCTTCAGTGACCAAACAATCGTTTAAAACGCCTTTAGAAAATTCATTGACACAGGAACCGAAAATTTTTGCATGGATGAAATCGCAAAACTTGTTTCTTGTTGGAGAAAATGTGTTGATTCTAAGGCGATCAATAGAAGTTAGTACGAAAAAAAGTTGTGGCTTTTAAAGTTCAAATTTAAAATAGGTCATTACCGTTTTGGTGGACTTCACCTTCTTCAGAGCCATAAAAGGTCAAGTTAACCGCAATCTGCACGGCGATACACCTCTACAACCAAAAAGAGAAAATACTAAGCCACGATTTCAACCACATGGAGCACAGAATAGCTTTTTTGCTTGAACTTGACCTTTTCAGATTCTTAGGACGGTGAAATCAGCAGAAACATCAGCTTCATCGTGCTAAAGAATAAAATAACTCTCGTGTTTGTCCGACAAGAATGTGAAGAATTATTTGGTCCATCCCAAGCTTAATAGAGAGTCGGTCGTGAGAATTATTATAAGACATTATATTGACCGTAACCACCACTGGTCCAAACGCGTACGGACATTACACTGTCCATACTGGGCGCTATGGGTTAACAGACGACATTGTGTTCTCAGAAAATAGCAGTGGAATAGGGACCAGAAAACATCAATGGGTCAGATTCGCTAGCAATCACTTTCTATAGTTTAGTTAGTTGGCTAATTCGCATGATGGGCTAATCGGTTGTTTAATCTGTTCCACGCAAGCACTCTACAAATAGATAGCATGAGCAGGGTTCCAACCTCCGCTAGATAAGCGCGCGATAACTTCTCTCGATTTCAAATCAGTTCAATTAACTTAGGACTCCTCTTCATTGCTTTAATGTCGATTCGTATTGAAGTCACCGCATTTGAAGACATCCAGAAGGCAAGAAAATTTCATATTTCCATGATCCTTTCAAGAAAATTTGCCAAAAGAGTGTTTTAAACTCTTGTTCTGATTATGGAGTCATGCTCGTTCTAATAATAATTTTGCCAATATGTTAAAATTATCAATTATTTTCATCTTATTAGCTATTTGTTAAGGGCGCGTGTGGCGCAGTGGTCGAAGGCGTCCTGTAACACGCATGTGGAATCCATCCCCTCACCCATGTCTCCAAGCCTTTCATCTCTCCGGGGTCGGCGAATTGGTACCAGACTTGTCTCGGAGGATAGCAGCACTGGCTCGATACATCGATAGGCCACCGCGAGTCATTGTAAAGGCCAGATATGCATTCAATCATCTCCAAATGATACTTAATGAAGTCGAATGCACGGAGCATCTCTCAGGTGTTGATGAAAGCCGAGGCCTTTATTCTTTACATACATACATATACATCGAATACATCGAACACGACAAGTTAGATCACGTTTTTCATTCGTAAGCTTCGTTGTATGGTTACAATCTGGTCTACTGGTATTTTTGCAACAGACAAGTTTTATCTGGATTGTACACTGTATTCAGCTAACAAAGTCCGCCACTCTTTACTAATACTAGCACTGAAGTTCTGATTGAAGTTCTCAGATTTGCAAAAAATGCTACTCGTCTCTACTGTAACGATGTTATCGACTGTAATGGAATCAATGTGGTGATCACAAATCGGCAATGAACCTAGTTAGGCTCAAGCTACAGTCGAAATCACAATGTCTTAACTTTTTCTTTACTGCCTAACTTTTTTTTTCTTTGCAGGATCTGATGAAAATACAACCATAGGAGTGCTGAAATGTGAGCAAAACTCGAACCCTCAGGGGTACGGGTAATCGTGAGCTCGAACGTCAGCTGAGGTTCCCAGTTTTGCACATAGCTCATCATTCCTACGGTGATATTTCATGTCATCGCTTTCCGTGAAGAAAAAACTATTTCAGCTTTCAAATTTAGCACTTTCCAAAAGATTTCAACCTTCCTCATTTTATTTTCACCTGCAGTTAAATGACTCATATCGTGTAGAAAACGAATCTGCACGGATTACGTGGTCCACCTCTCTGAAGGATCACTCCTTCTGAGTTCTAACGAAGTGCCATACATTTTCCTTTAGAGTTCGAGCTCAGATAAAAATAAATGATATCTCCATGGCTGAGTCTTTCGATCTCACCGCGGCAAACCTCTTTCCAAGAATAACTAACAGGGTCATTTTACCAAAAGTGTGATTATACAAGTGCCTTGTTATCGAACGAGCGAAGAGCATTGAGCAAATTCGGTGAGCGAATTTCCCGATTACTACAGGCAGTTCATCTCTGAATTTTTTGTGGCTTTACTCGGGCCGTCGTCAAAGGAGTCCGCCTTTGGCTGTGTTATTGGTAGGCCTAACCTAACGAAGTTCTGTTCTCTCCACATTTTTAAACTGTTTCATTCATTAAAACCTCATGAAGATAGCACTTCAAAGCGTATAATATTTTAGTACAGTTCTTTCCAGGCTATCTTTTAAAATTCTCAAGCCTTGTTACAATGATATGAGACTCACGATGTCGCCACAGATAAGTTCTAAAATAAAGTATATCACAATCTTAACCTTTTCATTTACTTTTTATTCTTTTTAATGGCAGGGTATGTTACGAAATATAACATCTATAACGCTGAGATATTTGCAAAACTCCGGACCACAGGTGTCTGCGGCGGGGAACGAACGGAACCGGTGATCCTCGGAAAGGACAATAGCGCGTTCGTTCACCACCGCAGACACCTGCGGTCCGGAGTTTTGCAAATATCTCAGCTTTATACAAGTTATATAAGGCATATCGTCGTATGATAAAGTATACATCATTGCATCCTCTGTTTTCAGAAAACACTAGAATAGATTCTTGGCGTTGTCTTAAAAACTTTATCGATATTTTGCAAGCGCATTTATGTTCCACTATTTTTTTTCAGATTGTCGATCGAGTCGCCAATCATACTGATGAACTAATCACTGATGTACGGATAAAACTGAATGAAACGACAGTTGTGGTGAACGGATTGCATGTTGTCTCAGATCCTGGACATAAATGAGACAAGATTTCGTATGAGACATTTCCAGGTGTCCCATCTGGAAGGCGCCATCACTGAACTACTGGAGCAGCTCTACAAACTCATATTCTGGACGTTACTGACGTTCCTACCAGTTCTCTGTGTTGTCATGGTGATGTGCTCGATTGCATGTTTAGTTCGCACTTGTCGCAAAAGCGTGCGATATATTCCTCATTATGGCCAAATTCCACTAATAAGAGAACCTTACGAATCGTCAAAAATCTTCCGTAGTGTGACTGCAGAAGAAATATGAACTTTTTTCCGACTTGGATTTTATGCATGAAAGACTGTGATATCGCTGTACAATGAGTGAAGGCGAAGTTGCGATATCAAAACATACTGGTCACAGTTCTGTTACGGTGAACAAAACTGCCCACACATGACTTTGTATCCAACACGAGGTACAAAGGAATTTGCTCCCTACGCTGAAGCAGCAGTTGTTATCAGTTCTCTTAACTGAACGAGTAATTCAAAAGCTCTCGAAGCAGATAACGCTTGTCATATCTTATTCTATGGTACGACTAAGCTACACAAGCATTAAGTTAAACGGGTAAAAAAATGTGCACATTGTACATAAATGTTTGCTCAGTGAGTTTTTCACTCACGTTTACAAAAGCGTCTACTGACCACTTTCGACGCTGTGCCAAACATGAAGATTTGAAGAGTACCGTTTTCCTTCATCGATGCATTATTTTTTACCTCTATTTTGCAGTGACTTACACGTTAAAAGGTAAGAATTGTTTTGAAAAGAAATCTGATCGCCAGCGTTTAATCATTTCTGCAGGAAAAGATGGTGAAGACCATTGGTCAGCTAATGAAGTCTCAGTGATTACCAAATAATTAGAGTGGATGTCGTCCTTCCAGAGAATCTTTCTAAGTCGAAACAACGAGATTCAAATTTTGCAGACCACAGTTTTGAGCAATTATTCGATAACTTCACTTAAAATTACAGACAACGCATATTGGCCTGTGCTATAAAACTGTAGTCTCTTTTCTGAGAAAACTAATATGATCAACAAGCATCCTTTCATAAACGTGTTACAAGCTTAAGTTACTTCGTCTACCTAGAAGCTATAATCTCTGAATCAGGAAAGGCTGAAAGCCTCCTTGGATTTCTATGTTAATGAGCAATCTGGAAAGTAATTCAAATAAAGTAAATTTCTTCACACGATTATGGGGCAATACCATTCACATCTTTATCCATTTGGAAAAAACTGCCGTGAATATCCTCCCCCCTTAATGATCGAGAACAAAATGAATGCTGATTTCCACATGCTTAGATTACTAACTCGTCCGCAAAATGCTTTGAAGCTTCCCATCAGAACCTTTCAACCATTAAACTGAACGTCACAGATGCAGCCCAATATCACTTCGCTCATCTCACTTTTATACTGCTGGATGCTTGAGCGGCCATGCTTCACTCGCAGTCCGGACTTCAGAATAATTTCAACTGGTTTCTCTTATTTAATCGTCTATGGTGGTGGTATGCTTCGAACGTGGTGACATCCGCGAGGTCCATTTCGTAATACTGAGATCGGTGCCCCATCTGCAAGTACAGATGATTGACGTTAGTCACCAACACGCCATCCTTTCGCTTGGGTGGTCTTCCAAGAGGACGCTTGCATTCTCACAGAGTCCACTCTACCGTTTTTTTCGGTTCTTCTATCATCTGTTTTTCTTGTTACAAAACGGATTCATTCGTGATTCGCTGTCAATCTCTATTCTATTTCCAAGGTGGATCGCTTTCGAAGATCTGACCTGAGCATTTCCGCTAAAGATTTGAGCACCGGTTAAATTCCAGAATACATGGCTCACGCGCTCTGTAGTCTTGCGCAGAATGCCTGAAGTGGTTGTAGTATCTGCCTTCTTCCTTACTTCTTAAGTCGCTAGGAGGACTGTTGAGAAGAAAAGGTAAGCGCGAAATTTTTGATCCACTAATTGGACAGTGGCTACCCTGACAAGCTCATACCCGCGCGACCCATGTTGCCCTCTTTCCCTTTGCGTAATTGCTCCCTTATGCGTTCTTGGTCTGTACGACTAGAGAACAATTTGTTTGCCTTCGCACCATGGGCTTTTCATGACCAGCTTCTTCACCAATCCAATCTTTTTTCCCTCTTTGTTGAGCATATGAAACATTGTTTTTGCTTCATTAGCACTATTGGAAAAGATAACGTTGTCATGAGAAAAACGAAGACTGGGTAGGAATTTTCTATCAATATGTGCGTCCTTCTCATCTCGATGGGGCTATTTAATTGTGCACTACAATGCGGCTGTAAACTGCTTCGAAGAAATACTGAGCATTTTCGAACCCTTTCTCCTAGAGGCATAGCAAGAGACCGATGGAAAAGGTGCATTTTTGCGCTGCAATTCTGATAACATTCTGCTAGTGCTCGTATAGAGGACGAATCCACTCTTTGGTCAACGAGCGCTCATGGGATTATATTCGTTTCCATGTTGCTGAGTCCTTTCGATGAAAGTTGGAACAAGGAGCATTGGTACTGCTAACAGATCTTACTATCTAGGATATGGTTTGGATGCGGTCCATGCAGTAGAATCCCTGTCGGAATCGTGCTGGCTGAACTGATTATAATCTTTATGAGCAGCTTGTGGAGCACACTCAACAAGCATATTGAACGCTAGTTACTTATAATTATTAATTATTGATATTATTAGTTATTATATTAATTGTTATTATTATATTACCACTGTTATTAAAATATATGAACCTAGAATTCTACACAGAAGAACATACATTCTTCAAGGTCATCAGTGGAGGTTTCAATACTGAGGTTGGACCTAGATGGGTGTCTGAAGAATGTCACATTGGGACTCACGAATTAGAATGGAACGTTTATTGATCAGAGCGAGCTCTTTGCAGACATGCCTAGCAGTAATTTCCAGACTCAGGAGGGATGGATAGCTTGGTTTGTTCATTACGTGTCGATCCACAGGCTTGGCGCATACTGACGACACCTTTATCACTGTGCTACCCATGCTCCAATTAGTATTCAATTAATAGCACTAGCAGACGTTGTGATAATGAGGTAACTTCTTCTCGTCGTGTTTGTGGATGATTGGAGGTGCTGAGCTGGGAGGTAAGCATTTGGTTCATCTCCTACCAGGAACTGTCACTGTGAAAAAGCTTAACATTTCCACTCGAAAACTTGATTAGGAGTGAAATTACGCATAGCTCGACGAACTAGTCGTGGAAGTGAAAAGCCACATATCAAAAATGCTCTTTGTGTTCGTGAGCTGTGCTCACTGAACAGATCTGGTATACTAAAGAGATGAATAGAATTTACTGGTGAGTGTATAGGTGAATGAAATAACGAGGTTTGAAATAATGTTAGAACATAAAATGTTGTCGCAGCATACTAATCAATTTGTGGGAAACAATATTGCAAAGGCTTAAACGCAGTTACACAGGTTTCTGGGGTTCCCACCCCCGACCCGCGTCCCAAAAAAACAAAAAAAAATGAAGCTCCTCCAGTAGGAAACGCTAAGCTTCTTCGTCGATGAAGTATTCAAGACATCGAACTGAATGTAAGAAATGTTGAGAGCACCGCATTATGTCAGGGCGTTATATAAACAAGTAAGTGGTAGGTAGCACTAATAAAAAACGACTGTCGTTTATTCAACACTAGAGGAATTCCGTCAAAAGGCAAGCTCTGCGATCACAAGGTAGTCGAAACTTACAGTGTTTGGTGGAAGCGAGCTGGATTCATTGACATGATACATGCATGTATCAACGTTTGCGTAAAAACATCACGCTGAAATATCAACTAATAAAAAGTTGTAATTGCTTATTTACTTCATATAGTGTGACCGAAGATTCTAACAATACTTAACACACTAGACTGCTTGGAAAATAGCGTCCGATTTCAACCCGTATATTCCAAGTGGCATATCTAGGCACAAAACAAACTTTTCTAGTTGATCAAATACCATGCTTCGCTGACAAGTGAACACGAGGTTGTTACCAAATATTTATTCTGCTAGCGTCTTCGTCTTCATCAGAGCCGATGGTTCGAGTCGATGGCCCACAGTTGCTCGTATTCCCGATGTGGCGCCTTCGTCTTTGTATCTAGTGCGACCTTACTAACAAAGCAAGGAGGGTATAACCTGTAACACCTGTAGGCTCGTTGATCGTCGACTGACTCCAGAGGGAGCCAGTAAATCTTCCATTTTTCCCTGTAGGGTGCAAGAGTAGCTCAGTGGATACTGCTCGCTCTAGTGACTCCTCGAGCATCATATCTTTTTCAAGGTTCTTTGTGAAGAACTCTGACCATCGGGTCGGTAGTACTCCTGCAGTACGTTTGATATCCCGAGGAATCCAGTCACTAAAGGCTATTGTCCGTCCGTTGTCATTCGTACGCATTACGTGTCCGGCCCACCTTATCTTCGACTGTTTGGCGTACAAAGCAGCACTTTTGACTTTTGATCGTTGACGCAGATCGGAGCTTCGGATCCCATCCCTTATTTGTGTGGAACGGGATTCTCCTAGCATCGTCCTTTCGACAGCGCGTTCGATAACGCTGAGTGATGTTTCATCCTGCTTTCGTAGCGACCAAGTTTCTGACGCTTACGTTAGGGCAGGAAGTACCGTTGAATCGGAAAGGTTGGCACGGAGTCGGGTGTTCTCTATTCTCTTCACTACATCCTCGATGCTCTTGAAAGCTTCCCAAACCGCTCGTATTCTTCTGCTCAGCTCTGGAGCTAAGTCGTTCATCATATTGATTTCCCGACCTTGATAGATATAAGTGAAGCATTTGGAGATATTCGTTCCGTTGAGCGTGAATGGAGCAAATGAAACCAATCCGTTCTTCATGAACATCGTTTTCGTGAGATTTAGTCGAAGACCAATCTTTCCACAGGCTTTATCAAAGTCATCAAGCATACGCTCCGCCTGGCTAATGTTTGGTGTTATAAGGACGTCGTCATCAGCAAAGCGAAGATGATGTAACTGCCAACCATCAATTTTCACTCCCATATTATCCCATTCCAATGTTCGCATGACGTTCTGGATGGTGGCGGTAAATAATTTTGACGAGATGGTACCGCCTTGCCTAACTCCTCTTTTGACGTCAATGTTGAGATATCGTTGTGAAATGGTGATATCTTGGTTGTGAGATTTTTGTACAGCTCATGAAGAATCTTCATGTACTGAGTAGGAACTCCTTGATTATCAAGGGCTTCCATGACTGCTTCCATCTCAAGTGAATCAAAGACCTTTTGTAAATCGATGAAAGTGAGACAGAGCGGTCTTCTGTACTCCCGCGATACTTCAATGAGCTGTGTTACCGTGTGGATGTGGTCTATCGTACTCAATCCTTTTCGAAAACCTGCTTGTTCACATAGCTGTCCTTCGTCTAGTGTTCTGTCAATCCTGTTTAGGAATGGACTCGAGTGAAAAGTTTGTTGACGACAGACAGTAAGCAGATTGGGCGATAGCTGCCGATATCGTGCAGGTCACCCTTCTTGAACAATACCACGGTCTTGCTGGTCTTCCACTGAGTAGGGACCTTGCATCCAGACAGGTAACATAAAGAGCCGAGCNAGAGCCGAGCCAATGTGTTTACGAGGACTGGTGGAAGGTTCTTCAGGTGTTCTGAACTTATCCTGTCCGGACTAGGTGCTGTTCGATTTTTCACCGACGAAATGGCATGTCGGATTTCGGAAAGGAGAACCGGTGGTACAACATATCCATCCTCCTTTATTTCATATGAAGGAAGGTGGACGTGGCTGTCGAAGAGATGCGAGTAGTATTTGTGAATGATTTTCTCCTTTACCTTCCTGAACGCTGTAACTGTTCTGTCTGGGCGCTGGAGAGCAATCATTTTGGTCATGTAATTGACGAAGCTTCGGTGGGCTTTGCGAATGCTTTTCCCAGCCTCTGCACCTTCGACTATTCCTGCTGCTCTTTTCTCTAAGATCTTCTTTTATCGCCTCTCTGCATTGCTTTGCAAGTTCGGACGTTAGTTCGCGGTTGCCTGCAGCTCGTGCGATTCCACGCTGGCGTCTCAGCTCGAGTGTTTCTGGAGACAAACGTCTCTTGGTGACTTTCGAACCCTGAGCTTTCTTAGTCCTAGCGTGAAGTTGCTGAATGAGCCGATCGTATTCTTCGTCGATGTTATCGACAAAGGCATCTTCCCAACAGCCGCCTAATGAATTGAATAAATCCCAGTTTACGGTGGTTTTGGGACTTCGGTTTTGGAATTTAGCGGCTTTTTCTCCATTACGCGAGAAATAGAATCTTGCTTGAAGGAGACGATGGTCTGATCCAGCGTAGAATTTTGAAACAAAAGCGACATCAGTTAGGCAAAACCTTCTATTTACTATGATATGGTCTATTTCGTTATGGTACTCTCCAATGGGTGACTCCCACGTTCAGCACTGAGGGTGGGGCTTCTGGAATTGCGAGTTACCACGAATTGTCTTGGTCGCCATGATAAACTCAGATAGCCGCTCACCCTGTTCGTTCCATTCTAATCCGTTGGTCCCAATGTGACGTTTTTCAGATGTTCTTGTTGGTCCAATCTTGGCGTTGAAATCTCCAATGATAACCTTGAAGAATGTGTGGTCTTCTGTGTAGAACCTCTCCAAGTCCATATAGAACGCTTCGACTTCTTCTTCGTCATAGTTTGATGTCGGCGCGTAAGCGACGAAGATTACCAAAGCCGGTATTGATCCACGCCTTTTTAATCGTAAACGTCCCATTAGGGTTGTAAGTTGTTCGAATGAATCGACGTTCATGGACAAATTCGTGTTGACGAGAACGACGACGCCACCGACTCCTCCACTGTCGCATGTTCCGAGGATCAGTTCTTCTCCGGTGTCATAGAGGACTTTGAAAGCTGGCGTCTTCTCGTCTCGGCCAGGCCGATGATGTCGTAGCTTATCCTTCTTGCAGGTATAAGCAAGTCTTCTACCGAGAACTTGGATACAAATGTACGTGCATTGTAGGTACACATCGTCACCATGGTTGTTTAAAATCCAGGCAGCTTCCATTGGCTCTGAGATTTTAGCAGGCTCTCCGTACTCGTCCTATCCAACGCTGCGATATTGGGAGTCTTTCGGGATGAGAGGAATGAGGCCCGTTTTTTTCTTTACTGTGTTTAGCATTTTTGATACCCACGTATAGCTTGCTGGGCTTTGAACGTGGAGGCTGGGTATACTCACGGGTAGCTTGCGAGGCTCTCCCGGAGTGGACATGGGGCTATTTGTTGGAGGCGACTTCTAACCGTCTCTCATATGCTTCCCACTCACTTGATTGCAGGCTTTTGGCTCTATTAACTCGTAGAACACAATTCGCACAAACTTAAGCGCACCCACACACGCGTGCATGAATACGCCTAGTAAATACAGAAAGTATGTGACAAATCGGCGCAGCTGAAACAGCGAGTTCATATCTTCGATCCACCTGCGTCTCAGGGAAGCAAAGGTCGCTTTTGGTGCGCGATTAACCCCCTATCCGCCAGCTGGAGACGCGCCACGTAGCCTCGCGAGTAACCGGCCCGAGATTCCTCATATGAGGGAGATTCGTGGGAAGCAAGATGGGTACAATGATCAATTATACCGGGACTTGGCGGATCAGGGGCGCTTGAATCGATTCCATGTGTATTTCAGGGTTCCCTCCGATCGCTGCACTATACGCGTCCCCTGAACAGGTACCACTGTCAATTCATGCGGCATCCACTTGTCGAGCTTTTGTGACTTTCCAGTTTGCTTCCAGTGCTTCGAGACGACTGAGATTATTTAAAAAGTTGCTCCTGCACGAGGTCAACATCGCAGTATAGTTACTTTTTGATGCCAGAGCTGTCTTTTTCTGGTTGCCGTAGGTTATAGATACTGATCCCACATTCAGTCAAAGTATTTCTGTGTTGCTCCTTGGAGTGGCATGGTTATTATATTTTAAAACGAGCTGTCAATTTTTGGACTTGTTAATTCGGCCATTTACCAAAACAGTTCCGCCGACATGGTGCTACGAGAAAGCAACCATGATGAGCTCGAGTTTACTCCTATACAAAAACACCCGTCCACATGTGGAATTTGTCAGTACTTAGAGTGGTTGCTTGACAGACGGCTCCATGTACTTTCTATACTCAGAGAACTGGATCGAGCTATTTTTATTTTCCAGAGCTCTGAGAAATTTTTTACCAGGTGTCATTAAGAATTTTTCAACTTCGACGACCTCAGTTTTATAATCTATTCACTTCCACAATTTCGTATTCCACATATGGTTTTATCCCAAATCTAACGCTTTTGTTGCAAACAGGTTTTGCAAGAAATTGTGATAAGGACGTAAACACTCACTTGAGCGTTACTGCCTCCAATTCGATAAATATGATGTCGAACAGGCAGCATCTTTTCAACTGCCTCGTCGTACTGCCCTCGACCGTAGAGTAACATCCCCTCATACAACGCAGTGCCCACCTCTCGCGATATTTTTGCGTTGTCGACATCGTAGTTGCTAAAAATTTTGTGATATTATGAGAATCACTTATAGGCATTCTTACAAAACCTCAACTTGTGAAAACACTGCCTTACTTGGAGAAATCTAGAAGACTTTTGTAGAGGTGCGTCTCGTCAGCTGTGTCTCCACGCCTTAGAAGCGCTGGGCCTAAACCGACGATTAGTTACATCAATTTTATCAGTACTGGTTGCTTTACTAAAGCGAATTAATCCTCGAATACAAGTGTTTTATTCATTTTTGCGAAAATTTTATAATTCACAGCTGACGTCTAGCTATATGAACTTTTAGCGCTCAATTTTTCCGGCACATCGCTACAGAAGTAGAGGACCAATCCACAAGAAACGCTAAGATTCCGGAAAAACTGCTTTAGGCAACTATCAATTTATGCGTATATTCATGCTCAGTTCTGATTCATCACTTATCTAAATGTGTGTCGTTGAAGGAGGTAACGTGATCATCGAGGTGTGCTTTCATACATGGAAGATCATGCCATCTGGAAAAGCGGTTATTCCAGAATTGATCTAAAGTGACGATAGCGACTTTGATAATAAATAGACATTCAATGCATATGTCTCGGAAAATCACAGGGAAACAGCAAGGTCACACCTTTTCCCAACATCGACTCCTTCCAATTCTAATCGCCACAGTATAGATGATGCATCGACAAAATCCAATAATGATCCACTCTTCTTGGCACGTTCACAGATTTCACTGGAAGCTAGCACGCTCTTTCATAAAACTTTGTAGTAAGTCTATTTAGAAGCCTGTGTGAAAAGCATACTATACATCGTGCAGAAGATTAACTCCTGTTTACTCTCGACAACTTGGTGAGCATCCATAAAATTTCACACAATTCATGAACTACCAATTCCGACGGATTATATCGTATGAGTGTTTTAAGTAAATGACCAACACTGTTTTATAGAAGAAAACTTCACCATCTGCGCTAGTGATAATTTTTTCAGTTATTAATTAAATAGTAACTTTTGAATTTTGTAGAAACGGCTGTCCAGTGGTTGCCGACGTAATGTTTGGTTACTTCTATTACGTCTATCTAGCAATGTTTTCACGCACCTACGTAAAATTAGAGATTTATAAAAGATAGTAAGATTTTGGAAAATTCATACGCCTAATTTATGGAAAGGGAAAAATTATCTTTGAAATGTGTTACAAAAACAGCGATTAGTGAGTTATCAAATCGAGTTGTTCATTCATAAGTAAACGAATACGAATAGAGGAATGAAAATTATCCAGGTATAAGTACAAGGATGCTGAGATATGAGCAAAACCCGGAGTCTCAGTAAGACTTCGAACCCGTGATTACCTTTTCCGGGGTTCATGAGCTATCCACTACACCCACCGATAAAAGGATAAACGCGGGTTCGAAGACCAGGAAAAATTTCGAGTTTTGCTCATATCCCAGCATCCGTGTAGTTGCATTTCACAAATAAGTTGCCGTGAAAAAAGTACTGGCAGTACAAAAAGATTAAACAATGTTCAGCTATTATGAAATGCTGAAATATTTGCAAAACTCCGAACCGCAGGTGTATGCAGTGTGGAACGAACACGCGCTGTTGTCCTTACAGGGGAGCAGCGCACTTCACCACCACACCATCCGGGTCCTTCGTTTTGCCTGTCTCTCAGCTAGTTCTATCGATCTTTTTGCTATTAGCAATCACCCGTCAACGGGATTGATCTGGGGAGCCAAAATCGGCATTGAACGCAGTTTAGGGTGATTGCTGATAGCAAAAAGATCGATAGAACTAGCTGAGAGACAGGCAAAACGAAGGACCCGGATGGTGTGGTGGTGAAGTGCGCTGCTCCCCTGTAAGGACAACAGCGCGTGTTCGTTACCCACTGCATACACCTGTGGTCCGGAGTTTTGCAAATATCTCAGCATTTCATACGAGTTATATTTCGCAACATACCCTGCCATTAAAAAGAAAAAGGCAGTAAATAAAAGGGTTAAGAATGTTCAGCTACATTATAAAAAGTTCTTCATTGGGCAAGAGATTAGCGATGAAACCCCGGAAATGAATATTGGGAAAAGTGATATATGCATCTCTCTGCCCATCTACTTATTGGTTAATGATACTCACTCCACGTTGTGTCCCAAAATAAAATAAGACAAAAAAATAATAGTGCGTCCGTTCACCACCGCAGACACATGCGGTCCGGAAATTTGCAAACATCTCAGCATCATTGAAGTTATATTTCGCAAAATACCCTGCCATTAAGAGGATTAGGCAGTAAACAATAAGTTAAAATCAAAATAAGAGATTTCAAACAATACTTGTCGAAGATAGTCAAGACCACTTCGTAGTCTCCCCTCTCGACATAATACAACGCAGTATGCCAGTAGTTATGCGTGGCGATTAACCAACCGGGCTGCAAAATCTCCCATCTTTGTGTTTGAAAATACAGATGAAAACTCCATCTGTATAAGAAAAGATTAGACTTAGTGTCCATGTTAAAACTCACCCTCCAGTAGTCAACAGTGCTTTCCATAAAATGAATGCCTTCGTTGATCCGACCTTGCATCTCCATCACGTGTGCTCTGGCATGAGTTGCCCATGCATCGAATCGGTTAAGACTCAGTGCCTAAGAATGAGTGACATTGTCAACAGCTTCTACTGTTGGAAAAGCCTTGTTTCGAGTGATTCTTGGTACGGATGTACAGAACATCTTCGAAGAAAGGTAATCACTGTTACTATTATTTTCTAAAAAGCGAAGATATTTCACGACCGCCTTTCCGAGTCTTTCCTAACTGTTCCAGGGCAGCGAAATCACCCTCGCGTGTTTAGCGTTAAGTAACGTTACATAGGACACTACATGGCAAAAAAGAAATGACAAAGATTCTTCTCTTTTTCGCACTGCACCCATTCGTGCCACACAGTATCGTTTTTTCACTATAACAAAATGTTCAAACATTACCTTCATTGCCTCCTTTTCAGCTTGATCATACTGTTCGCATTCTTCAAGTCCAAACGCCAACATTCCATGGAGATAACTAAACGCCATGAAATTTTGTAAATTCATAAGGACGATATGGTGGCAATAACTAATTAATGCCTCCCAATGGTTTAAAGCCTCATCGTGGCTGGGAGGTGTTCCTGGGTGTCGGGCTGCGATCTACAGCGGGGGTATGCATTCCCCAGTAGGGTCTTCCATGCCCAGATGGAGTTTTACGTTTCCATCAGGAAGCCCAGCTAAGAGTGAAGCAATCGTACGATCCACCACCGTTCTGGTATCAAATTAGTCGCATGGTTGCAAATCTCCCTCTGATCCACAAGGGCGGCGAATGGCTATGGTGGTGACGACCTGGGCAGACTTTTGCTTGGCTGACCTCGGTACTCCAAGGAACCATAATGGCTAAATCAGCAAAACTCTGAAAAAATGGAAAATATGCTGGAGCCCACACAACTAGTGAGGACGGGCCATCCAAGTATTCAAGTATCCAACTAGTTAATGACCATCTCCAATGAGTTTTTAGCATAACCAGATATACACACTGCTAAGAGGTAGACTTGCACCGAATTTCATTGCGAAGAATTTATGTTGGTAAGCTAATGTCACCATGAAGTTCTAGAAATATCATTTTCCGCGGCCAAAGTATACATATTCCAGATCTTTTCCAGACCCAAAGACTCTCATTGGATCTTTAAACAGTAGGAGCTAAAAATTAAGGGCATTGAACTATTTGCTTAAACTGAATTTTACATCCAATTTGTACTGAAAGTGTAACGGTAAGTTTTGGAGAAAAATAGTTTGATCACATCTATCAAATAGCAGAGAGTCAGGATTAGGCAACGACGACAAATATGGACAGAACGTCAGCTAATTTGACGTCCATCATACGGTAGTCAATGCCAGTTCGTACCTATAACACGGTTCACTGCTTTTCTGCTTTCCAATGACCATCTGAACGGAGTCACGTTTTCCTTTTGCATCGCCCATGAAAAAGTATGCGTCGTGAGCGAATTTAATTGCCATCAAATCAGTAGGATAATAGGCAAGAATCTGCTCCCACGTATTCGTGGCTTCCTTCATTTTCCTGGAATCGTTGTAAAATTTCACAAGTGATCGCTGAGAACGAAGATTATTTTATAGTTGCTTATTTCGAAAATAACTTTAAGAAGGCATTGTAGTCACCGATGCTTTGACTAGCCTAAGGCCATAGCTCTAAAAAAAGCTCTCGGTGTTGATCATTCCTGAGGGATGCATCATGCATTCGACTTCATTAAGTATCGTTTGGAGGTGATTGGAAGCATATCAAGCCTATACAGTGACTCACGGTGGCCTACCGATGTATCGAGCCAGTGCTGCTATCCTTCCAGACAAGTCTAGTACAAATTTGCCGACCCCGGAGAGATGGAAGGCTTGGTGGGCCAGGAGCGATCGGATCGATCCCATATGCGTGTATTACAGGGAACCTCCGACCACTGTGCCATGAGCACCCTTACCAAAGGCCAAATATAGGAAAATTAACGACTATTAGTAACATGTGTTTTAATTAACTACATACAAAGAAGGATAACTAGAACTGAAAACGAATAGAACAAACGCGTTAATTTCGAGTGCAAATAATCCGAGCAATTAGAACATTCTATCACACTCTGTCCACAGTTGTTATGCTTCAGCCAAGATTCATAGCTTGGCTTTCATAGCCTAAAACTCACCCCTCACCCCATAACAGAACGGCTTTCGCATGTTGCTGTTCTCTGTCGTTAGCGTAGCTCTCAGCATCAACTTGCAACTGTTCGAGTTCCGCTTTGTAAACGTTATTTACTCGAGTACAAGTGCCGGTACTGAGACCTTCCAAACCGAGAAGAAATGCTCGTGGAAGCACTGAAAACATTAGGCGGACTAAACAAAGAACTTGATTCATTGCGTCAGTCACCTGAACATCTAGAGGTACATTACTATCTGAGTTTTAAGACAGATATGTAGCACACAAATCAGCAGTCGTAGAAATTTTTGCTCGACATGTCTGTTCCATATACAAAATAATAACCCCTGTGGAATTTACTTTCCATTGTTCTTTTCTACCGAGCTGAATTATTAATCAGCTACTATTTTACTACCGCTCACTATAGATTATCTAACAGCTTCTATTCTTCGAAAATATGTTAAGAAACGAAGCTAGGGAAGGTTGCGGATGAAAGTTTTTGATATACCGTTCTAGACTTAACGACACTGAACCTGCTTTAGAGTCTGCAACTTTCATATCCTCCAAGGTCTTGTGCAGGCCTCCTAGAGCATCGCAATCCGACCAGGAGACGAGTTGGCGCAAGGCGCCATCGAACAACTTGGCGCATTCGTCAGACGGCGTGGACAAGCTCAGACCGCATGAACGCCATCCCTAAGCATACCTTTCATTGCTCGCATCTGGGCTTGTGTGGAACTAAACTATTATAGACTTTCGGCTAAGTCACACGCAATGATGACCTTCATTTTTCGCTTCATTTGTGACTTCATGAAATGAAAGCATGCTGTTTCAGAAAACTCACAAGTATTGTTTTCATATGAATTTCACCTCTAGCAATGCTTAGAATTCAAAATGCTAATCGATAGAGTTGCTGACCAACTACGGCGGAAACATCTGCTGACTTTTGACTCCAACTGAAAATCACTATGTAGCAACTTTGTCGGCGTGGGTATGGCCATGTGCTAAGTAATCTTTCCGTTGCCGCCCATGACGTTCTAGTGCTCTTTCCAAACAAAACAAACACTCGATTCAAATTCGCTAACAACAGAAATGGGCGCGTCGATGTGGTACTCGACAGTTACGCAGTAGGCAGCACAGAAGAATCTTATCAAACAAAAAATGGATACAACATATGAATAAGTTTAACGCAGAAACTAAGTCTCTATAGGTTATTTTGTTCTTATAAACTATCCTTCTTGACTTTTAGATTATTCAGCTTAAATGAAGTTCCTGTAAGACTTTTACTCGGTCTTTTATTAGCCGAATGAAAGTTTTGTAACAACTTGGCGTAAGCCGAACAATCTAAAAGTATATTGATTATTCATGCCGAGATTAAATAAAACCCTGCTTACAAAAGTTCTTTCATCAGGTGGACACGAAGCTGTTAACGTGCATTTTTGATCTTCGTTTTTCCATAAGTCATACAAATGTCCTCCCAACGGTTTAGCGCTTCATCGTAGCTGGGATGTGTTGCTGGGTGTCGGGGTGTGATGCACTGAGGGGAGATTCTTCCACCTGGTAAGGTCTCCCAAGCTGAGAAGGAGTCCGGCGTTTCCATCACAAGTCCAGCTAAGAGTAACTAATACCAGGACCCACCACCAACCTGCTATGAAACTAGTCGCATGGTGGCAAATCTCCCTCTGATTCATAAGGGCAGCAACCGCCTGTGGTGGTGACGACCTGGGCAGACTTTGGCCAACCTGACCTTCGGACTACAGGGAATCACAATGGCTAGATCAGCCCACAAAACCAGTGAAGACGGACCATCCAAGTATCCAAGTAAGATATATACGCTGTTCAGCTGAGATGCTAGGTTCATGATTTTCTCAGATTCCTTACAAAAGGAGTGCGCCTCTGATGAAAATCAGAACGCGGGAACACTTGAAAATCAAAAACAGGTGAACAACGTCACATTACCTAAACATGGAGAGTTCTTAAGAACAAAATAACTTGTTCGTTAACTCTCGATATTCTTATTAAGCAAACATGCTTTGTTTACTAATGCCGAGATTGAGTGAAAGTCTATCATTCGAAGTTTCTACCTCCAAATTGCGGAGATTTTCTGCACACCATGCTGCCATATGTCCTAATAGAACAAGCCTTAAAAAAATGAATTGATTAATCTCTCCAGTTTAAGGGACAAATATTTTGCCTTATTCTATCTATTGATAGATGAATTTTGATACTCGAAGCCAAAGACCACTTCAGCAGTTTCGCGATGAAGCCGCTTCTTCGATAACTGATGACTGTTTCTCCAACAATGATGTATCGCAGGGGTTCAGAACAGATTTACAGACAAACTTTAGCTTTATGCCTTAATGGAGTATATGACTTTATACAGTGGCCATTTAAATTTCAATACGTTTTGAAACAGGGTTATCAAAAAATCGATAATGAGGTCTAGAAATCTCAACATTTCTAAGGCAAGAGCGGTAGCTGCAAGCATGGACGAACAAACGAACATTGGAGAACACCACTGTGCTCTAATGGAGAAATTCCGTTCGCTCACCTGCTTTAGTGTTCTAAATATAAACCTAGAAGCACTAAAGATAAGAAACTAAGCCTAAGACTAAGCCAAAGAATCAGAATTTTACCCCAGTAAAACAACGGCACCTTCATCTTGTATGCAAAGCTGTGCAGATTTCAACGATTATTATTCCAATCAATAGAATTCAATATAAGCCGAAATATGCCGATTTAAAGTCTAAAGTGGCCTTTTGGCATCGTACAACTCCTACTGAGGTCACATCGCAGAGGTGTTAAAAAAACGAAGTGAAGGATGAAAAATCGATAAGACGATGTGGCCTGAAGGCTGGCAAATGTAAAATTGTGACAATCGGAATGAAACGAAAGAAAATCACACTGCTAAAACCAAGTTATGCTTAAGCTCACTCGCTAAAAGTCACGACATTGGGAGGAAAGAGAAATTATCAAGAATCGGCTCTCTGTCAATGTTGCTGGTGACCCCTAGACCATGGCATCAGAGTGGGTGCTGATGAGGAGGCTTAAAATATGGATGAAAACTGAAATAGCGATAATCTCGCACATGTGTCGCGCTATGAAGCGGTTGAAGCGTAAGGAGAAAGAGGGAAAGGATGACAACATTAATAACAACCAGACATAGTTGAAAGGAATGCACGACTCAATAACCAGATAAGAAACACGACTTTACGGCTTCCTTTCGCTCCATCTCTTTAAATTCCCTTTGCGACTTCAACTTAAACGTGGTGAATTCTAAGTAGAAAAAAGGCAGCTGCTCATTCGGAAGTTGTCCCGGGTTCTCGCCAACTCAGCTACCAGCGTTACCAATCACCGCCAGTTACACAGAAATCGATTGTGAACATGCGACACTTAGATCACGGCAGTATTCCCAGGACAAAAATCAGCCACTGTTCTTGATAAAGCGATCAAAAAAAGTAGCTACGAAGCGTTTATCACGAAGTCTGGATTGTAGTTGGATGATGTGGCTGTTGTATGAGTAGCATTTGGATAACGACAGCCATACCAAACCTTTTCCTAAAGGTCGCGTTCTTCAAGATGCTTTGAACTTAAGCCTTTGGAATGATCTGCATTGTGAAGGGAAACATGTTTCGATGTAATGGAAATTTTTCGAGACAATCCGATTACTGTTCTAATTGCTGACTAAAGGCATGGAACCCATATGATTTCAGACTTCTCATTCAGAATTGTACTCTCGAACATTCCCGAAGTCCCCACTCCAAGATCAAATGAGCAGCTGTGTTCAGAATACCGCTCTAGTAAACAATGCGTTATCGAGTCTCATGAATCATAAAAATGACTTATACTTGCCAAGTGGATAGTGGCTATCTAATATTATGGCGAACAAGGTTAGTTTTTGATCCTATCGGCGACAAGGGCTCTTAGCAATGAATGACTAGTTCTCGGTAGACAATGATGAAAGTCTGAAATGGCTCACAGATGGTTCTTTGAGCCGGTATATCCTCAGTGGGAACTGAATAATATTGGGAAACATCAGTTGTTCTGAACATCAGACGTTGAGAATAAACAGAGAAGCGCAGCATCACATCGTCTTCGATGAATCTTGTGGATAGATGGTACACACAAATTCCAAGTGATCAAATATCCTGCAAACCTGTTTACGATCGTTCCATAGGTGGTAGTTTAATGCGCATATTTCACGAGATTAGTTCACACAATAACACCCAGAAACCCTTTAGTATCATTAAATAGACCATTTTGGTGTTTGTACGTTGGAGAAAATGGCGTTGTGATAGGATAACTGGTTCTGGGCAGGCCAAATTGGTTCTCAATCAATCCCGTTGGCGGGTGATTGCTGACTGATGGCGCCGATCGATAGAACTAGCTGAGAGACAGGCGAAACGAAGGACCCCCACGGTGTGGTGGTGAACGCGTTACTCCCCGAAAGGGACAATAGCGCGTTCGTTTCCCACCGCAGACACCTACGGTCCGGAGTTTTGTAAATATCAGCATTATAGTACTTACATTTTACATCGTTTGCTTTCGGAACTCTAGGAAAGGACACGTTGGACAAATCGAAGTTTATTCGTTCTAATGATTGTTCTTGCTCAGCGCGTCAAGATAGCATCCTATAACCCTCTGCTCCAGTTACTATCAAGAATCGAAAACCTAACAAAACGGTGGGAGGACTGTTGAATTAATAAATGAGACCGCAGTGTTTGATCCGCTGTCTGGTCCGCGGTTAGTCTGAGTGGCCCACACGCAGTACATGTTGTTCTCATTGTTCTGCATGTTAACCTCTATGTTAACCGAACGTGTACGGATCACCTATTAACTACGTGGTCTTTATGGTGAAACAACGTTTAACTATTTAATCATCTTGCACCAAGGATATTTGATGAATTGGCTTCTGTTCAGATTTCTGCTCAGACATGTCTTTTTCCCACCCTATTGACCACATTTGTCATTGTGTCTGTTTCACGGGTGGCTTTCGAAAATATGTTGACGTGGACAGGAAAATAACGATTTCGTTTTCCATCAGTGCTTGTGCCCTTCATACCCCAATCAGCTGACCTTGTTTTTCATCGCATGGCGACAGTAAACACTCTTCGCGAGATCATGTCGCCTCGTCGCGCCCATTTTCCTAGACGGATGGTATGATATTGATAAAAAGTCTGTATGCAGTCAGTTAGAGTTCTAATGCAGAAGGAGTGAACAAAGGTTAGGAGAAACGGCAGACCGTGTGCCCGTAAGACTTCTGTGAGCTTGGACGTGGTTTTGATGAATGCAGTAAAATTCATTGCTGAATCGCGTTTGCTGAACTAATTGTGCTTCATGTTAAGCGTTGATATGTGGTATGGAAAAATCTTCGCGAGTTGCTTGCAGAGTATGCTCAACAGCAGAGTCGTGTCATAGTTATATATAGGATAAGCAGCGGGCTCATGGGCTTATTGTAATTACATTGCAATGTGATTACAATTAGGACACATTTTATACGGTGGAGTCATATATTTTCAAGTGGGTCATCATATTGAATCGGAGCATGTTTAGTTATTATGGGTGGCTGAGATTTGTTCAATAAACGCAGACTTATTTACTGTAGCGAAATTGCAGATAAGGACATACCCATATTCAGTAGCCTCAGGAGATAAGGATGAGTTTTTTCGAAATTCCAATATATTCCAATGTGTTCTATTTAAAACTGCGAAGCTCATTGCAAACAGAAAACTATTGCTTTCAAAATTTTTTTGCGTAGGACGATCATACGCGGGATCCTCTAGTGCTGTGGTTTTCTTATCACGTAGGATTTTACACTGGTTAGAAAAAGCACTTGTTATTTGTGGTTTTCAGGTTGAGGGTTATCTTGTAATAGATATGTGTTCCATTTCGTGCATCCGATGGAAACTCAAACCTTTCCCAGAAGGAAATCGGTGTCTGAGAATGGAAATGTGGGCAGAAAAGTATACTAGGTCTTCATGATTAATTTCAAATAATAGTTGGGTATGTTAATAAGCCCACCTTTATTTATAAGGGCTGATAAAAGGGCATTATATTCGTGCAGATCTCGATGGAATTTCGTTGGATTACTGTGCTAAACCGACTTTGCCTTAACCTCGACGTGAATAGCCAGTAAATTCACTGGATTTTTCAGCTTACACGAGGTTGTTACACAACTTTTATTGGGCTAGCATTTCGACTTTTTTAGTCTTCCTCAGTTCTGATGATCCGAGTTGAAGTCCACAGTCGTTCGTCTTCTCTGTGTGGTGTCTTCGTCGTCATATCGAGTTGGATCTTCTTCATTGGAGCACCGCTCAAATATGGGAGCCTCATTCGCCAGCACTCTTATACAGGGCGGCTACTAACCGATTGTCGGCTGATAATGATTTCTTTTCACGCCGACAATCCATCCAGCAGTGGTCCGTATTAGGTAGTTAGCACTATTAGTGACTTTGTGCTTCAGCTTACACGACGTTGTGCTCGCCAGATCATTTACGTTGACGGATGATTGCTAATTGCATAGATAGGCTTAGAAAACGGTTGAGGGAAGGCAAAGGAACGGACTTGGTTGGTCGCGTGTATAACTCGTGAGCCCCCTGTAAAGGTTACCGCAAACTTGAAGCCCAGCTGAGATTCATAGTTTGCTCATATCTCAGCGTGTTGTTGAATGGAGTTCGCTATCGGGATCAGTTTAAAAACATTAAAGAAAAATTTGATTAAGATCTACACAAATATAATGCCTATTTAACGGTCCTGTTGATAAAAAGCAACATTGTTTGCATTCGACTTCATTAAGCATAGTAAGAGACAGAAAGAAGTGTTTGATATGTATATCTAGCCAATATAAAGGCTTGCGTTGGCCTATCGATGTATCGACTCAGCGCTGCTATCCTCCCAAAGAGGTCTTTTAACAATTCGCCGAATGCCGATTGCCGATTTGTGCTTCTCAGATCAATCCCGATGACGGGCCAATGCTAATGGCACTGTTAGGTAGAAAACTAGCTGAAAGTTCGCAAAGCGAGGGCCTCAGTGGTGCAGTGTGTAATACGTGAGCTCCCGGAAAAGGTAATCGTGCTTCGGTCTGGACCACGGTCCAAGTTTTGCGAATATCCCAGTATCGTTGTGGCTGTGGGTTGATATTCACTATTTGTCTTATATTTGACACTTGATATATAGTATTTTTATTTATTTGCACTCCATATTTGACATTCAATGCATACGAAGTTTTTCGTTGCAGAGAGTCTCTCTGCCCAACTTTAGAATTGTACCATTGCATCATCATACAGGTATGTATAAGCACATGAGGATTCCTTGACCACCGAATGGAAAGCGTAAATTCCTCATGAATACTTAACTGCATCGTTAACGGAAGCCGCACCTGGTAGTGAAATAATTGCACTCCTATTGCATGGTATGAAGAAAGTTTTATATAGCAGAAGAACTCTGCTTTCCATGAATTACGTTTCTTCCTCAAAACAACTACACCCTTAAATTTATCCCAATAATTTGACGCCTGAGTTTGATCTCAGAATTCTTCCCTATAGTGAAGCAGACCTCTAATACCTGTATATTATTCAAGAACTCCCAATTAGCCGACGTTGCAGCACAGACAGGCTAATGGTACACGGATAGTCCGATACTGACACGACCTCTGCTTCCTGCCGAGAAACTAACACTTCGATGAAAACTCTCCATTGCAATCCATCAAGACAATTTAGTGTAGTGGTCCAAATCCATCCACAAGCATCGAACTAATTATTTTAGCCACTATCTAGTTATTCAAATTCGTACAACGACCACCGATTAGTTCCTACACAAAGTATCGAAATTCGATGTGAAATAAGAGGTTTGCATATACAAGAGAACCTCCCAAACTCAGAAAATTTGATATTTCGATCGCCAAGGCCGAGTAAGAGTAAATTAGTGGCAAAAATTACCGTCACTCTGGCAGCAACTTAGTTCTTAAATGAAAACCTTCTTTTCGTCCATAAAGACTGCTAGATACGTGTAGTTTCGATTGCAAAAAAATCCGGCAAGCCTGCACGTGGTCTCCAAGGGACAAGAAATAACTCGACTAGCCAAACTAGTAAATCTCATCACCACGACTTTACAGTTGGCGGATTACTGTTGCTGTTTTATGTGCTGAGCAACAAACTGTCTCCATGGGGCAACGTGGTTGTGTTGCTCTAATCCAGCACCATGATTGCCTGATATTTGATCATCTGTCCGCTGTTTTCCTTTCGCCCGACGTCGTAGGCGAGAACGCCTAGTATTCCGTTTTGTTCTGATCTAAAGCAGTCTTCAGTTCCTTAGTTTGCTTGCGCAATCCAAGCATTACTGGCAGAACGATCTCGTAGCACGTGGAGCGATGTACAATCAACATTGGAATTACAGGAAAGTGAAATTATGTAAAGTTTAGTATCGTAGTAGAATGGTAATATGTCGGCTGTCAAATTTTTATTCAGTTCATCAAGAATGTTCATATACTGAGTAGGTGATCGCTGGCTGTTCGACACTGCCATGAACGTTTCTATTACAGCTGAGAAATAAGCTTTCCTTAAATCTATGATAGTGAGACAAAGCGGGCTTATATACTCCGGCGATATATCAATGACTTGTTATTGTGTGGATGTGATCCATCGTGCTGAATCCTTTTCGAAACCCTGCTTGTTCACATCGCTCTCCTTTGTTCAGTGCTCTGTCAGCCCTCATTAAGATGACTCGCGAAGAGTTTGTAGACGACAAACAGCAAGCAGATTGGGGATAGTTGTCGATATCGTGGAGGCTGTTCTTCTTAAACGATAGCACGGTTTTGCTAATATTCCACTTGCGTTGAGGCATGTAACGTACGTATAACCGAGTCAGTGTGTCTATGATCGGAAGATCCTTCAGATGTTTAAATTTTATCCTTTTCGGACCTGATGTTGTTCGGTTCTTCACCGACGAAACCGCATGACGGATTTCCGAAAAATGCAGAATCGCTTTTACGACACATTCGTCGTTCTTTATTTTGAATGAGGAGAAGAAAGACGTAGCAATGGAAGAGATGAGAATAGCAGTCGGGAATGATTTTCTCCATTGCCTTTCTAGAAGCTGTAACGCTTTCGTCTGGGAGTCGGGTGCAATACTCTTGGCTTTGTAATTGGTGAAGGGCTGATGGATTTTGCGAATGCCTTTTCAACCTCTATAGCATCGACTATAAGTGTTGCTTTCTTTTTAAGATCTTTTTGTATCTCTTATCTGCACCATTTTGCACGTTTGGCCGTATGTTGGCGGTTGCTTATAGATTGTGGGAAATGTTGCAAGGCGATGGTCCTATCTCGTGTAGAATGTTGAAACAACAGGGACGTGGGTTAGGAAAACACTCGAGTTACTATTATGTGGTCTATTTCGTTATGATGCTCTTCAGTGGTTTTCTTCCCCATCCATCGTTGAGGGTGGCACTTCTGGAATTGCGAGTTACCATGACTGGTTTTGGTCGTCATGGTAAACCCAGACAGCAGCTAATCCTGCTCGTCCCATTCTAATCTGTGGATGCCAATGTTCTTCAGACGTTTTTCTTGGTCCATCTTTACCGTTAAAATCTCCAATGATGACGTTGGAGAATGTATGGTCTTCTCTGCAGAACTTCTCCAAACCCATGTAGATCCCTTGCACTTCGTCTTCGCCAAAGCTTGATGTCGGTGCATTAGCGACAAAGATTGTCAAAGCCGGTATTGTTCCACATGTCTTCAATCGTCCATTTCTGTTGATCAATGCGTGGCTTTGCATTTCAAGTTCCTTGTGCATGTCGTTGATTTGCTGGACGTTCTCCTTCGTCGTAACCGGTCAACCTGGATTGAGGAGGACGTGATATATTAAACCAACTATAAACTAGCAAACGTCCTGCGTGACCTTTTAGTGCACTTTCGGCTTAGAAAAGCCTCATTTCGGTTCAACTATTGAGCGATTTTTCGTTGAACGTCACAATATGGTGGAGAAAATTGCCGTCCAGGTTCTGTAGAAAAACTACGGATCAAGCCTCAAAACAGCAAGTTCTTCGACGGTGGCTCGATTCGTGCGGTATCCATTTATCGACTCTCCTCTGGTTTTCAATTTTTTGAAGGTTTGAAAAGATTTGCGATGGTTACATCGATTCTTCTGTAAGTTCTGGAACAGTTGCACGTGCATTTGCTTGCAGCAGAGCGCTCAATTTAGTATTCTCAATAGTAACAGGATGCCCGCAACCTTCCTCACCTTGGCAGTCGAATTCGCTACGAAGGAATTTTCCAAACCTGCGTTGCCCAATGCATTCGATAGCACTTTCTTGACCGTATACCCCATTAATATTGCGAGCGGTTTGTTTGCAATACGTTTGAGTTTGAATTAGTAGAAGTAGCTGATTTCGTGTTTTGACATCTGAATTTCTAACCTGGAAGAATTGTCAACAATGCAATCCATGATATTATTCAGTTAGAGCGATGGCCCTTTGAAAATGGTTTGTTTTTCTCCGGGCAATCCATTCTGTTGGCATAGTCATCAGCTCGCATGGAGCGCAACAATATTTCAATAACTGACTTTTCTTTAATCTACCCACGGGTAATCAATATCAGCAGTTGCCCTGTAACTACTGAGTGAGTCCACTTTATAATCGACTCGGACCAGTGTGCTTGTGAAAAAGGCGAAGGCTTCGAAAGGTTAGCCGAATAAAGCTTTTTATCAACTACGTGTTAGCTGATCAATGGGAAAAAAGGCACATGTTGATTAGTCATACTGAGGCTAAAGGGAAATTGTTTTTTGAAGTATAAATCCGACATTAATTCCTCAGAAACCTAACAGAAACGGCTTTCAACAGGATAAGTCGCGTTGACCAAAACGCCAATGATAGCAAGACCGTTTACCCAAAGCGCCAATAATAACTCACCCGAAGAAAAAAAACGAAGAGAACGTGCGCAAATGATATCGTTCAGACGAGGTTTGCAACTTTTGCACGTGGTGGGTGACGCAGTAACGTTGTTCATTGCAAGCATGGCGCTGGTTCTGTCACGCATTTGGCTCATCAAGCCTCTAATTCCTCCGCGGTTGAGAAATATATGGCGAACCCGTTTGGAATTCTTGCACGGCTATGACAGGAATCGAGAGCAAATCTACTAAACCAGCTTTAAACAACATTCATAAAGAAGAGGAAAAAACGCAAGGAGCAGTTGAACTCACACAGAATAAGTTAGATGGCCTCATGAATTACGGTTTCGAGCAAGCAAATCGAATGAGAGAACTGCTGGTACCAAATAATAAGTGGTGCCAAGCCATGTATTAGAAGTTTTAATTCTCTAGTTGTAACAAATTTTTTACATCACTGCTATGAGAAAGAAAAGCAGTAATTCCCATGACCACATGGCCATCGCCTATGTATTACTCTGTGCGGCGGCTATCCATCAACTAACTTAAATACTTACAACAAATAAACGGCTCTGAAGAAGGCGAAACCGCCGAAACGTCAGCTATTGTATTCTAATAAATTCTATATTAACAACCTCGTGTCTGCTTATTGAAGAAAGACATTGAAAAGCAGTAATGTTCCTCACAAAGCGAAGTGCCTCGTTAGGCCCTCAATAATGATTTGAATTCTCAAGGCCGACTTTCTCTTAAATTCCGGATTGATGAGTAGAGCGATATCTTCCTGACTAGCACACACGAAGTTTGATATATCATTTACACACAGCAGCTGACGCTTTGGTGGAATTCGCCTTCTTCAGAGTGTGAAAAACTTAAGTTAACCGCAATCTTGTCGGTCAAACACTTTCATAACCTTAACAGAAAAAGCACGTTACCTAATTTTCAATCACATTAGCACAATGCGGCGACTACTTTGGATGGTGGAGGCCTAAGAAAGGCTTCAGTTTTCTGAACCAGGGACTCCAGGAAACCACAATGGACAAATCAGCAAATCTCCGGAGAATGGAAATCTGCAAGGGTGACCACCACCAGTATGGACGACCAGAACGTAGCAATATTTCGAAAACCGACTTTTCTTTAACCTCGGAATCATAATCAGCATGTTTTCTTTCATTAATAAGTAAACACAAGGTTTAAAAAAAAGCGTTGCCGATTGAGAATACTTCACTCAAGCGGTGCTCCACTGAATCCGACTCAATGCGATCACGAAGCCATGCATCGGAAGAACGAACAACTGTGAATAATCGACTCGGATCAATCGGGCTTTGAGGAAGGCGAAGGCGTTGAAAAGTTAGCCGAATGAAGTTCTGTTTTTGTGAACTTCGCATTAGATCATCAGTTAAAGATTACGCATTGATTACTCGTGCTGTGGTTAAAGGAAATACTTTTGAAATATTAAAATGTTAAATTTGGAGTTAGTCCCAAATAAGTGTAAGTATAACACTTGCACGGACTGTCGATCTCATTAACTGAACTGGCAGGTGTTACCACTGAATTGATGGGGAATTAGACGATCCAAGTCGGAAGGTGAGGGCGCGTGTGGCGCAGTTGTCGGAGGCGTCCAGCAACACACACGTGGAATCGATTCCTTCGCCCATGGCCCACCAAGCGATCCATTCCTCCGAGGTCGGTAAATTGGTACCGGACTTGTCTGGGAAGATAGAGCACTGGCTCGATACATCGGTAGGCCACCGCGAGTCATAGTAAAGGCCAGATATGCATTCAATCACCTCCAACGGTGCTTAGTGAAGTCGAAAGCATGGCGCATCCCTTAGGGATTGGTCAATGCCGAAAACTTTATCATTTATTTTTTCTAAGTTGGAAGGTCAGATTAAATATTATTGGAGAGAGGACGAAAACTTATACTTGGCAGATTTGATTGGGAGATTTTAAAAATTTCGCTTCAAATTTTTTATTGTTTTTGTTTACAGCGATTTTAAAATTGAAAGAGTATTTTATAAGAGCTAACGCGACGGATCAAATTTTTTTGGAAGCCTACAAATTTCTCAACTCGTATAATGCTGAGATATTTGCAAAGCATCGGAGCGCAGGTGTCTGCGGTGGGGAACTCTCCTTTCCGGGGAGTAACGCGTCCACCGCCACACCACGTGGGCCCTTCGTTTCGCCTGCCTCTCAGCTAGTTCTATCGATCTTTTGCCATCCGCAATCACCCGTCAACGAAATTGGTTGAGAACCGATTTAGGCTGCCAGATCAATCCCGTTGTCGAGTGATTGCTGATGGCAAAAGATCGATAGAACTAGCTGAGAGACAGGCGAAACGAAGGACCAGCATGGTGTGGTGATGAACGCGTTACTCCCCGGAAAGGACAATAGCACGTTCGTTCCGCACCGCAGACACCTGCGGTCCGGAGATTTATAAATATTTCAGAATCATAGTAGTTATACTTTGCAAATACCCTGCCGTTGAAAAGAATAGGCAGTAAATAAGAGGTTAAGGTCTCTGAACTCCTCCACTACTCTATTAATGGAGAAATTACACGGTCTGCTGTCGAAAACCGGCTTCCACTTCAATGTGTTCATGAACAATTAGTGTCTCTTAATCGAGACATTAGTTTTCATCTTTTGGTCTATTACTAGGAAATTGTGCAATTTTTGAAGCTAATAACGGCCCAAAAATCTTTTTTCAATGCGAAGATAAAGGTCAAGTCAGATTTTTGAGGGTCAAACGTCGTACCTGCTTGCTTAATGACGCGCAACAAGGTGACGGCTTCCCGTTACGGTTCAACGCCTTAAACACAAAGAATGAAAATTATTGCAGAACAACAGGATTTCGTGGTTGTAATGCGTAAAAAGTGCTCAAAAAAAATAGTTTAAAGTGGCAAAGTGTTAGCCGTCCAAAATGGGGCACTTGAACCCAGGAAAAGCGTAATCACGGGTTCGAAGCCCAATTGAGGTTCCGAGTTTGCTTATATCTCAGCATTCGTGTGGTGATATTTCACATCATACCCTGCTACGAAGAAGTAGTATGCAATAACCAAAAGGTAAGAATAAATGGAAGTATTCAGTGAAAACAAGAAGTTACCCGTAGGTTTTACCTCAGACAAACCAAGCCGAGTAGTGGCAGTTACTTCTTCAACATAGTTTTTTTAAGTTCTTATATAGTTTTTTTCTAGATAAAGAAAGAAAAAAAACGTCAGAAGTAAATATGAAGGGAGTTGAGTAATTTGTACGCTTATTCTAGACAACAGAAATGAGCAAAAGCCCTAACTCTAACTTCACCATAATTCATTCACGCAACACCTAACGTCACGCCGGCCGTGTTCACTAGAATTGATAGCGATTTCATACTTCTGTTTTTAAAAGCTGGATTGTTCCAGCAAATTCCTTTCTTTCCAGCTGCGTTTTACCCTTGCAGGGTCTTCGTGAATTTATCTGATATTGTCATTGTCATACGCGTAGCCGCTCACTTGGCAACATAATTCATCCGTCAAGTATGGTTTTGGACTATCTTCTTAACGAAGCAATCAATAATGCCGACAGTAATTCATACATAACACCTGCATTCATAAGCCCGAAGTTTAGTAGATTCAGTTTGGCGCAGGAAGAACCATAGAATAAGCATATGAGTGGGGAAGTGGGAAATTTCTCTCCTTCACTACCTCTTACACTTCTATTTATCAGAAACAGAACATGATGACAGTTTTTCTCTTCGTGAACGGTTCTTGTTAGACATAACTGGTTTCTAACTGGTTTTTATAGATAAAATCTAGTAACCTTTTGTCATTGCAAAACATGATATAAATTAAGAATTCGCTTTCGATGGCCGTATTCCAAGAAGGTCAAATTATTCACTTTCGAAAGAAAGGTTTTAGTTTGATCAAGGTAAAAAGCTCAAAGTGTTCTAAGGGAAGAATAGGAATTTCAGCCAACCGACTAATCTTGACGAACTGTTACACAATTCACAGTTTCACTGATAATTACGTCAACTGCCATAACAACTCATAGATCGTCAAAATTCTGCGAACTTCACAAGGAATTCCACGAGATGTAATGAATCTTACATATGTTGAAAGGTGCTACAGGAGAAGTCAAATGTTAAGATGATTTTCTGTAGTTGATTCACTAAGGAAATCTTAGCACGCTTGTAGCACTATCTTCAGACTCTTCATAAAGGACAAGGGTTAAAGTGATTGTTGATAGCACCGTTAGAATAAAAAACTGGCCAAGAGAAAGGCAAAGTAAATACCCCGGTTGGTGTGGTGGCAAGCACGCAAGCCTTCGCGTAGGGGTGATCACGCACTTTAAGCCCGATTGAGGTTCCAGTTCTTGCTATTTCAGCATGTCTATGGTACTTTACATAATACTCTAGCGCAAAAAAAGAATAAGCGGTAAAAAAAAGAAAGGTTAAAATGTTCTGCGATGACCACTCTTTGAGAAATATGCCATGCATTCGACTTCATCGTATATCATAGAGGTGACTGAATGCACGCATGGGCTATGGGGATTCTTTACTAATACATCAAATCAGCGTTTTTCCTTTCCTCCCGGAGGAGTTTGATACCAATTTGAAAGCAGTGTGGAAATAGAAGGCTTGGCGAGTCTGGTGGGTGGGATCAAAGCAGTGACCGACCCTTTGTGTATCGCAGGGCACCTCCTAACCACTGCACTACACTCTTAGCATCTGCTAATGTTACACGATGTTCAGAAATCCTCAAGGAAAAATTCTAAGAAACGTAAACTGTGAAACCGAGAAGCAAATCTTTTATAACTTGTTGGTCTTTCTGTCATCGAACACATCTCTACAGTCCCCAAGTTGCACTGCTAATGAATGCTGCAAAAAGCACTGCACTGCCGTGAAGGGGAAAGAAAGATTTCGATATATCAAATGTCGGATGATCAATCGAATTGGAATCTGATGAATACTTCTGAACACTATTCTTTTTTCAATAATTTTTCCGGAAATAAAACTATAGGTTGCAAATGTGCAAAAAACTTGTCAGATCTTTCTCCTATGCTCTTTTAAGGGCGCGTGTGGCACAGTGGTGAGCGGCGCCCTGCAACACACACGTGGAATCGATCACCTCGCCACGGGCCCACCAAGCGTTCCATTCCTCCGAGGTCGGCAAATTGGTACCAGAATTGTCTGGGAGGATAGCAGCATTGGGTCAATGTATCGGCAGGCCATCGCGAATCATTGTAAAGGCCAGATATGCATTCAATCACCTACAAACGATGCTTAATGAAGACCATTGCATGGCGTGTCCCTCAGAGATTGATCAACGCCGAGAGCTTTATTCTTTTTGTATTCACCTGTGTTCAATGAATAGAACATTTTATGGCAGTGTCATGTCATAGAGAAAATACTTCATCGTGTTCGTTTCATTTCAGTTTGTGAGAAGTTACTAACACCTCTTTTGTATTTCACCCATTATATCGGATTGGTTGCTACCGAAAGTTTTGAGGAGACAGAGCTTTCACTTTTTCGTCATGACAAAATAGTAGTTTTTGAGTCGCCTCGTTTGTGTTTAAAAGTTTTTATCTAAGAAGTGTTAAACACCCGTGAATCGTTGCGACCATGTAGCGAAAGACGGAACCAGTTTGTTAAAAGAAGGCCGAACCGAAGTTCTAGCCAGTATGAAGTTTTTGATACTGTTTCTTATACAACTGGTGATTATTTAAAAGCACCATTCCTGCTCAGTAAATTCCGTTTATCAGAAATATAGTGAAACCAATGTTACTGGAACCAATGTAAGCACATGACGTTTTACAGATGAATTTGTTACCAATTCACATAAAACGGAGGAACTGGAAGCCAAATTTTGCTGGGCCGCTTGAAGGAGAAATGAACGTGAAAATGTCTGGACGACAAAGTAAGGCTAGAGTCGTTAAAGATCTTCGTACAAAAGTATGATCTTGGAATGATTTTACCCCGTAATATGTTAGTTTTAGAGCGCTTGGCGTAGTTACTAGAGGTGTCCTGCAATACACGTGCAGCCGCTACTGGGTTGACCTGGCACACACTGGTAAAACACGGCAGATGTGAGTTCAGTCACCGCTACAATGCTTGGTAAAGTGTTTAATGAGTGCAAGAAGCATCCTTCAAGGAATGATCAACACCGAACGTTAAACGCTTTAATACGTCTGTTTCCGTTTTGCTTATCAAATCATAAATGGATATATCAATCAAGTTGCTGGATATTAATCGTTTATACATTATGTGAAGGCAGGTTAAATTTTGTGTTGAAATACCAATCGGAAACGTGTGTCAGCCCCTGAAAGCAGCTTTTGGAATCTTCAGAACAAATGAAGGCGATAGGTCAAATGCTCTTGTTGGTGAACAGCAAGAAGTACTACGTATCCGACAAAGCTTCAGTTATTCCTTTGTAACATCAATGATGCTGAGATATTTGCAAAACTCTGAACCGCAGGTGTCTATGGTGGGAAACGAAAGCGCTATTGTCCTTTCCGGGGAGTAACGCGTTCACCACCACACCATGCGGGTTCTTCGTTTCGCCTGTCTCTTAGCTAGTTCTATCGGTCTTTGCCACAGCAATCAACTGTCAACGAGATTGATCTGTGGGGCCCAATCGACAACGAACCCAGTTAAGCTGAGGCTGTAGTTATAATCACAATTTCAGCTTATTATGTACTCTCAACTCTTTTTAAATGGCAGGGTATATTGCGAAAACTTCCACCGCATACACCTGCGTTGCAAATACGTCAGCATCATTGATGTTAAATTTCGAAATATACCCTGCCATTAAAAAAGAGTAGGCAAGAAATAATAAGCTGAAATTATTCCTTTGTAGTTCACTAAGTAATGTGTTTTCTGATGCGGTTTACAAGTATACATTTTATGCTGTCATCGAACATGTACGATCTCTTTCATAAGCTAATATCGGAACAACCGTCACAGTGATTGCAAGCTGTCGGGCTGCCCAATACGGTCTAGGAAGAGAAATGGTCAGCTTTCGAACTATCGATAGCTTAGAACACTAGTCGGACTATCACAGCTGTTGTAACTTCGAGTACTAAATAGAGTAAGTTAACGGTCCAGAGATCGTAAGAGTGTGTGGTCCCTCCATAATGGGCAATCCGATCAGAAACATCTCGGGTGCTGTCGCGCCGCCCACTGCGGTAGACGCACTGAATGCAGCGACTGAAACTGTTCCGCGTTCTTCTACCATTCCTAGCTTTCTCTGTAAATCGAGCAAGGTAAGATACAGTTTGAAAATTTCGCTGAATCTCCTGATTTTCCTTCACAATTCACGTTACGCACATCAGCACTAGTGCAACTTCTCAGCTATTGTGACCATAAGTTTTTCGATTTTATAAGACTAATATTTCCTTCGGGGCGCGGTGCTCGGTGGCGTCCTGCTACACGCACATAGGGTCAATCTCCGCGCCCGTGGTTCACCAAGTCTTCCATCCCCCGTGGTCAGCAAGTTGGTGCCAGACTCGCCTGGGAGGATAGCAGCACCGGCTTGATACATCGGTGAGCTACAGTGAGTCATTGTAGAGGCCCGATATGCATTCACTCATCTGCAAGTGATGCTTAGTGAAGTCGGGTGCATGGCGCATCCCTAATGGGTTCATCAACGCCAAGAGCTTTTTTAAAAATATTCCCTTCAAAAGTATTAAAAAAAATAGAAAACTAAAAATACACATAAGCCGCAAGAGTTAAATGCATCAGGTCAAATGTCGTCTTACAAAATTCATTGGTACTCTTATGGATGTAGCGCTGCGCACTTCTCCTTTCTTTTTTTAGCGATTTTCACGGCTCATTCAATGGTATGTCGAATGCTTTCGCCCCTCCATTAAAAACAAGTGTACAATTCTACAATGTAACTGCGAAATATAGTTGTGAAAGCAAGGAAACCGCATGAGTTTCCTTAATAAGATGAAGCCCTCGTAACTCTGAGAAACTGCGCTCTTCTCTTTTCTCAGCTTAATAAAGCAGCAAGCCAATTCCATTACCTTGTTATTTCGACGCCAGTAGGTGAAGGAATTAACAATGTTGGGAAATTAGTAGCAACATCCCCGCTCAATAATACACTGCATTCCTTTGTTCCGACTTAATTACAAAAATACAGAAGTATTTCGTTATGATCGAGCACGTCGGAACCCGTTCGAGGCACGCGAAAACCTTGAAACCTCGTTGTAAAACTGTGTTTACAAAATCTAGTCGGCGAAATATTTCCCTGTGTAACGCTTATTTTCTAAACAGTATCGCTCTTCCAATAAGGTTACTAGGATCCTCTATACAGTTAATTTGCACGAATACCACCGGTTTCTAAGCATCAATCGGCATTACAACATTAGGCAGAGTTGACTCGGGCTCGAATGAACCCAAGAATAATGATGCCCGCAGCTGAAACAAGATTTCAGAGAGTTTGAATGACTTCGAGGCCCTCAGCAGTAAAACTCACAACAGTGTACCAACACATAGCTTCTCAATTTTCTAGCTGATTGTCGATTTCATCTAGTTTCTTCAACAGAAAGCAACATACAACGCATTTTTGATGAATCATATTTGGGTTTTTTGTGGTGGATTTGATATGGATTGTGGTTTTGGTTTCCACGGCAAGAAAGCGTTTATTTCGCCGCTAAATCTCCAGCACAGTGGTTACGCGACGGAACGGCGACCGATGTGTCGAAAGTCGTTAAGTGGTTAACGAAATCAGGAATAGTATTCGGAAGTTGTTAACTAGAAAAAAGGAAATGAGTAGTTTGACGGAGGTTCCTTCTTCACAGACTCTTAGCGGAGGGAGTGAAACGCATGTCCTGGACGACCAGTTCCCGGCTAGTGCTAAGTGGACTCAGTGTGGCTACACACTGTCATAGTGCTTGTGACCTTAACGATTTCTTGATAATGGCATTGTGAAGAGCGGTATCTGAAGGATATTCACTTGAGCTGCAAAACTACTGAGTGCGGTTTTTCCAAATGGTAAATAGTACTCCAGTTTGTTAGTCAGATAAAAAAAGTGAAATTTCAGAACGTAAATTAGCGATCGGAGTGAGGAACGACTCAACTAACTTCTTACTCTGCCACCACAAAAAGACGCCTTTATTACGTCCATGGTCTTTATTTCGATTGCATATAATAGAAATTATAAAAGTTCATCAAATTCATTGGAATTTACAAAAGCATAGAGCTATGGGAGCATGTGGCGCAGTGGTCGGAAGCGGCCTGCAACACAAATGTGGAATCGATCCCCGCACCCATGGCCCACCAAACCTTCCATCTCTCCAGGGTCGGCAAATTGGTACCAGACTTGCCTGAGAGGATGGCAGCACTTGTTCGATACATCGATAGGCCACCGCGAGTCATTGTAAAAGGCCAGATATGCATTCAATCATCTCCAAATGATGCTTAATGAAGTCGAATGCATGGCGCATCCCTGAAGGATTGATCAAGCCCGAGTGCTTTATCCTTTTTCCTTTTTTACAGAACTTTGTCTTTCCTTGTCTGCAATTCATAATGAGTGGGAATTTTGTGCTCAATGAGATGTCAAAAACTTACCTTCCGTTTTCTTGAAACTGTAGAATTTGGCAAAGCTCTTTAATGCTCCTGAGTGTCTTGTTGGGCGCGAAACAATTTTATGGAGGAATCTGTAGTATTTCAATACAAAGAATGCATTCTTTAGGATTAAATTGGGTTGTCACCATGGTAGAGTTTTTTGGCCCCACCTACATCACTTGTGATTTATGTATAACTCTAATATGAGCGATTTTGAACAACATAGCAAGGCAACGAATACGAAATTCCCAAAGAAAACTCGTAAAAATAAGCACTATCCTTCTCTTGATCTCAAAAAAAGATCCGATTTTGTCGCCGCTGCGTTTTTCGGTACGATTACACTGAGGTTGCAAAAATTTCAAATCCATTCCTAACTATCTAAATATGAAAGGAATATGAAGACGGGCTGTGTTTGCAAAGCGAACACCAAGCATAGTGTGCTTCATCGAAGTTCTCCTTAAGGACCTGGTGATTGTAGCTCAGAAGGTCACATAGGACGTCTCCAAAGTTGGTGANACTAACCAATAAACGGCATTTGTCCCACTGCAAAAGTACTGCTTATAGGAGCACGTTCTAATAAAGGAGTTAGTAGAGCTAGTACCCTCTCTAGCCCGAGTTGTCCACGATTAAGAGGTTTTTTGAACCAATGAGTGGAATTGCACTTTACCTTCACGGCTTTGTCTGCCGATGTCCGTCCTTTACGAGCCTTTCACTCGAGCAATCTTCAACCAAAGTGCAAGCAAACTGAGAGCATACTGGAGGAAGAGTAGCCATACGAGCAATCAAGGTTTTGTAAAAAGTGCTGGGCGTTGACTGTGCAATCCACAGGATCACGAAAGTCAATGTAATATTTTGATTGTGTTAGACGTCGCTTTGTTCTACTTACACCGACTTCAGAAGAATATTGAATTCACTTGGAAAAGCGCCAGTCATGGAAACTCCTGATAACCAGAGTTTCCTATTCAGTACATACTGAGCTTAACATGTAGCAGACTCATAACTACAATGTCGACTTTCTACTACAAAATCACATTCGATATGAAGAAGAGGGTTTCGCAACATGATGAACACAGCCCCTCCAAAACCTTATGTGCCATTCCTGAGAAGGTCATGCAGAAACTGGATTGAGGAACAAAGAGCTAAATTCTATCCTCCTGAAGCTACACTATTTCCTTCTTGGCAAACAAGTGACCATGGTTCTTCATGAATTAGTATGAGTTAATACGGACTTGTTAGAACCTTTTTCTTGATCCATCAGAGCCCAGGGCTGCACACATTGTCGTAAATAGCCCAAAAACACTATCGTATGGTCATTTTAGTGCTTATGATGCGCTGTAACAAACGCAGACGATGAGCGTAACAACGGTCAAGAAGGGTCTCTGTCTTCGGTAGAAACTAACAAAGATAATTTTACAAAAAACGCATTCGTTTTATATGAGTGATTCACGTTCAACAAAAGAAGTACTTCCGACTGTCAACGAATTACCACAGGAATTAAACAGGAAGGAACTAACAAGAACATTGAGGCAGTGGGAAAAAATGGAGGGCACTATGCTTCCAGCCCACACTTTGGATTCAACGTTTCTTTTTGCAAATGTGCATCAGAAACTTGGAAGCTACGTAATCAGCTCATCATGCCCAACGATGGGAGACTCAGTACTTTCGCATCTTATCAAGTGCAGAGTAGAATTTAGAATATATAATTCTAGAATAATAGATTGTATATTGCCTAGCAGTGTCTTCCAGTTAGTTCCTAAGTAATGTTACCGTTGGCTTTTGAAGGGATCAGCGATCAGATCACAACCTATATACACGTATGCATAGTATGTATGCACGTATGAAGAAACACAGTCACATGTATACATGAAGATGCGATGCATCAGATCTGGGCTAATCGATGATTCCCAAGTATTGGTTGGATCGAGATCTCTCGAGTTAGAAAAGGCAGTATTCCGGAGAGGAAGTTTTTTTTTTCTCATTTACATGGAAAAATCACTACCTGAACTTATTAGGATTTATGTTGCTGTATTATATTTAAGAGTAATCGTCAACGAGTATAAACCATTACGAAAAAAGGCGAAAGATTCTGTACCTTCTCATCCAATTAATGAGAAATCATTTCAGTACCTTAACTTTTTTATTTACTGCCTACTATAATTTTTAATGGTACATCATGTGAAATACAACCAAGATGATACTGAGATGTTTGCAAAACAGCGGACCGCAGGTGCCTGCGGCGGTGAATGAACGCGCTATTGTGCTTTCCTGGGAATAACACGTCCACCACCAAACCATGCGGGTCCTTTGTTTCGCCTGTCTCTCAACTTAACTGGGGTTCAATGCTGATGTGGGCTCCCTAAAACAGTCCCGTTGACGGGTGATTGCTGATGGCGATTATCAATAAGACTAGCTGAAAGACAGGCGAAACAAAGGACCCGCATGGTGTGGTGGTGAAAGCGTTACTCTCCGGAAAGGACAATAGCGCGTTCATTCCCCACCTCAGACACCTGCGGTCAGGAATTTTGCAAATATCTCAGCATCATCTTATTCATTTCAATCCCGTACTAATTATTTTTGTAGTAGTCTAGGGTTATTAGACGTTTTGTTCCCATCGTGTATCTTTTCGATTAGCGAAGTAAAATCGAGTATTTAGGAACTTGACGTCGAAAGCGTGACCACTCGATGGCTGCGTTCAAAGCACCCTTGTCGTTTGTCTAAGAAAAAGTGAAACCTGCTCAATTTTAGAGACACTTTCTTCTTCTATCAGTGATTTAGTACTCGTACGAGTATCCAGTATTCTTAAGGGGATGGAAAATACATGGTTAAATGTCTATTTACCAGAAATCTCATAGAAATCATGAGAATGTCTGGGTAATCATTACAGTTGAAGACGGTCGATTTTACAGTCAACACACAGTCTTGTTAGTGACAGTGAGGTTAATTATAATTGCAGAGAAGGTTTGCATAAAGTTGACGCTCTATGAATACTACTCTATGAGAAGTTTGACCGTGCACATCAGTCTTTTATATTTCGTCTACATGAACAAATTTTCTAATTTTCAGTGCGTACTGCAACTTGTTAGATCATCAGGCATGTGACGAATTATGTAAAGTGAGTACATTTTTGCTAATTTTAATATTTAACCAAATAATGCTCATCTCTTAGGTATTGACAAACGCCGGGGTCTCTACCCCTTTCATTTCAACCAAGCAGTATTAGTGAAGAATTAGCCTAGTTGTAGGAATTCTCGACGCAGATAGGAGTGCCTACGGCTAAATAAATTTTAAAAAATAAGAATTTAACCAGAAAAGTCTGTGAACGAGAAGACCTGAGGCCTATTCAAAAAATTTCCAATGTCTTCAACTTCTGTAGTTTTAGGTGGACAATTACTGGTATGGCCACTGCACGATTTGGGATGGAGAGAACTTTAGGTGAGTTACACACGTAATGAGAAGCGAGGGAATCTTGCAACTCTCGAGAATGAGCGTAGAAATTGAGGAGATGGTAAAGCAAACGTTACTAGTACTTTAGTACATCAAAAAGTGAAATGAACTGCCCGTAGAAAAGTATTCGTCACATTACGGAAACGCTTTTCCTCTAAGCCTTAGAACTCCTTACAGCCTGCAATAACCATTTTCACTTACCGAATGGTAAATTTGGACATTCAGCTGCAAATGTTTCGACTATCTCCCACCACTGGACGGATCCGTATGTAAAGGAAAACATCCGTACTGCTCCAGAAAGTGCCAGGAAGCGGTAAGATTTTCAATGACTGGTAAACACTAAACATTTCGCTTAGAATCCGTGCCCATTTGCTAGGGTATATTAATTTTGGCTATCCATTTGAAAATGTCCAGTGGCTTCGATTCTTGCTCTAGAAGCCAATTGCTACAGTTTACAGTTGCCAAGTGTATAAGAATGAAGCTCTCGGCATTGAACAATTGCTGAACGATGCACCATGCATTCGACTTCACTAAGCATGGATAAAGGTGAGTGAGCACATGTCTGGCCTATGCAATGATTGCTGTCGCGGACCAATGTATCGAGTGAGCACTGCTCTCCTCTCAGACTGCTCAGGTACCAACATGCCCAGCTCGGAGTGATGGAAGGCTTGAGATGTGACGTTGAACCAACGACTGCGTGTCTATTTCAGGATACCAGTCACGACTAGGCTGCACGTGCCAAGTGTATATTTGGATTCACGATTAAAAGGCCCTTGTCAGAGGCATGACCTGAAAAGGGCTACTTAATGTAGCTGCCGTTGGTGGTCATATTGCAGTGCGCTTCGTGTCCTGATGCTTTATCTGGTGATATCGACAATATGGGAGAATTCCCGAATGTGACACGCGAGCACGTGAGGAACTAAATGCCTGGTCTACCAGTCCTTTGATGGTAACTAAATTTCCTATTTAAAAGCTTATTCAAGTTAGTGGTCACCTTCATCGAATGCCCTAATTGCATGTAAGATGGGATCACCACATAGTAGCTATATTCTCTCTTGTTCCCCGTGGCATGAAAATGTTTTCATGTACTTTGTTCTTTGCAGATGTGCTCGCATTGGTGTTGTTCCTCATCCCACTGATCTCTTTAACAATTAGCTATGCCTCATTGCTACTTTTCAAAGGTGATTAAATTATGGTCAAAATGAAGAGCTAACCGAAATCTTCAGTCAGGAAGTGCTCATTGCGAGAGTTTCACCATTATGATGTGGCCTTGTCGAGGACATGTCTTCTGTGTGGAATGTGCCATTTTGGATTGTGAGCAGAGCGGTATTTACGACTGTGTTGTGTTTGTCGGAATAGCCTCTTCAATATGGAAACTACGGAGCTTTGGCGACACGGAGATGTCTCTCACCTGCTTCAGAGCCTTGATTCTAGATCCAGTTGCCCGCATTTTTGCGGCATTTTTCTAAGAACTCCGACCAAACCCAAAATGATAAGACGGATTTCGATTCGAGAATATAGTCAGTAGTCATTTGGTATGGTATGGCGCAAAACATAGCATTTTAGTTTCATTCAATCGCAAATTGGAAAACTAGCGTCAAATCAGGTTCGTAAGAGGAGCATCATCATTGAGCAAAACTATGGCGATAGTAAAAAGCTTGGACTAGTAGAACGACTTCGTCCTAATAATATTTGGCAGGCGATTATCAATAAATCAAAGATTTACGTGTGAAAATCGAATATATTCGAAATAAAACGTTGGTAATGAGAATTAACCAAAAAATTATCAACATGTGACAGTGAGTATTACAATGGAGCGCATCCGAAACCGGAACTGCTGCAATGAGAGGAGATGATAACGAATAGGACACGGAATTCATAATCAATACAGCTGTAGTCTATTAAAACCTATTACATTTGAGCGTTATCAGTTCCATGCGCACCTTCAGAAGCTTAACGATGTCTACATTGCAAGTTCTTGGCCAGTGAGAATTGGAAGAAGAAAGTGAGACTAACTTCGGAAACTGCTACCAAATAAAATAACCTAAATTAATGGGACTGGAAGTGAAAATCACTGCGGAAACCGAGGATCAACTAAACATTGCAAGCTTTCACATCCTTAGAATTATCTTAATGTTTTCGATAGCTCGATGCCCAACTTTCATAAGTCGCTTGCGTCCTTGGCCATGTTCTACTTGAATGACATGATATTGGTTGGACAGTTTTCTTTCTTCAATGGCCCGAATTGCCGTGTCGGAATGTTTTCAGGTCGTCACTGCTGGCCATCGTCAAATTTCTAGATCAGATTGAAGCTTGTCTTCTTGTGAATATGTTTCTTCTAAGATTGCGGTGATTTTTGGCATAGGTTTACTGGACCTCCTTTATCTGGGAGATACTTTCATGGGAATAATTGCTGCTGAGTGTCAACATTGGACACAAAAACAGAAGTCCAACGTTTTCACCCCTTTCACAATTCAAGGCAGAACTACACGAGTATTTTTGACTTCCACTACTGTTCTCATTTAAATAAAGCTCATGAGCGAATCAACATAGAACAGAGCCAACATTTGGTGTACGCATTAGAGGATGCAGACTCTCAAAATGCTCGAAAAACGAGATCAAGCCAAAAAGTGATTAGGAATCTTTCTCTAGTACAACTCCGTATAGAACTCGCATGAAGTGCTGAGATATTTGCAAAACTTCGAACCACAGGTGTATGCAGTGGGGAACGAACACGCCGGATGCTGTAGTGGTGAAGTGCGCTGCTCACCGGTAAGGACAACAGCGCGTGTTCGTTCCCCACTTCATACACCTGTGGTTCAAAGTTTTGCAAATATCTCAGCACTTCATACGAGTTATATTTCACAACATACCCTGCCATTAAGAAGAAAAAGGCAGTAAATAAAAGAGTTAAGACTCCGTATAGAATTAGTTCATAGCTTAAAGTCTCTGAAGTTATGTTTGGTTATGGAGCGTGGATACTCTGCAGTCTCAGAGAGCATTAGAAAACCCATGTAGTGCACCCAGCAGCGGTGTCTAGCGTTGCGGAACTCTTGGCATAGCACGTTTCACTAAACTAAGGCAACGCTTCGTCTCTAAAAATAGATAAGTTTGATAGTCTAATGACTTGTAGGAAAAGGCAGAACCAATTTTTTTGAGATCTATTAAGATAAGTTTCACGTGGACTTTTTTGTTGGAATTTCTGGGACGTAAAATTGGACTTAAACTAAAAATCCATAACGGGTTGATCAGAGGTTGTTTCCAAATGAGTGGAGACTTTCTAGAAATTAACGATGACAAGGAATTCGGTTGAGTGTGTGGTTCACATTCTGTCAAAATGCCTTATGTGTTATAACAGAGGGTGAACAGTATTGGTTTTGCAGGGTGCTGAAGGCGGCTTCTGCTACCCACAACGAGACAAAGGCTCGGGATGCGACTGCTTCAAAGATGTGCTTCCGTTGTTCAGACGACGAAAACGCTCATACAAATGGGAAATATCAAGGAGGGAACAGCCTCAAATCAAAACTCCATAGTACAACTAATATTTTATGAAATATTTCACCAATGGGTATTGTACAGGCCGAAATTACTATCAATTCTCAAACGAGAGAGAGACGGATAGACGAAAACTCACTCGATTGGCCCTTGTCCTTTTTAACATGTAGATTTGTTTATATTTCGTTATATGGTTAATGAAGCCTTAAAGCGACCAAACCCTGTTCATAGAAGGATGCCTTTTTCACATAACCATTGTTTAACTTATTCAAACAAATTGATTTTTTCAGAGAAATCTAGAGAGAGGAGTGAGAGGCACATGCGCAAAACCTTCCTTCCTCCTGTTGAACCTTAAATTCTACTTGAAAACTGTTAATATAAAATGGGTTCAGTTGCTTATTACGCTTGCATTCTTTGTAGATCTCAACACGAAGTAGTTATTTTTATATGATGTCTAATTCTTTCGAATTCCTACGACAGTGAACGATATGTTATACCAAAATTCTCCACCAGTACTAAGCGAAGCCAAAACGTCACAAAAATACCTCTGAGCGATTGCCAACAGCAGCCTCACAGAGATCGAAGCATTACGAGAACTCCATCGGGTGTGGTTGTCCTACAGCACGTACAAAGGCTTTTAGGTGGAAAACTAATGACCGATATCAACATGCTTAAATTGCTGAGCTTACACGAGGATGATGAAGATTTTTATTCGGCTAACGTTTCGACGATTTCCTTTTCATCAGAGCTCGTGATCCACAGTTGTTCGTGTTCTCGAGGTGGTCTCTTCGTTGCACCTGGATCTTTCTCAGTGGAGCGGGCATCTCTGTCGAATGAGCCATGCTCAACCGGCGATGCTCTTTTATACAGGGCGGTCTTTGCTGATATTGTTATCCGTTGATAGTAATTTGTTTTTCAGCGGATAATCCACACTGCAGCTGTCGGTAATATGTTAGGTAGCATATAGCAAATAGCAAGACAATGATTTTGAAAACGACCGTCATTTAACCTCGATGTGCCTGCATTCGGCTCGATGCGCGACGAAGGTGCCACCTCGAGAACACGAACAACTGTGGATCATAGGGTCTGATAAAGACGAAAACGTCGAAACGTTAACCTAATAAACAACTTTATCAAGCTTGTGTAAGCTCAACAATACAAGCACATGTTAGTTGCTTGATGACTGAGGTTAAATGATGGCCGGTTTCAAAATCACTGTTTTGACGAAGACCACTTGTGGCAAACACGTTTTCCATGAATTACAGTCGGATTGTAATGGTGTTGTCATACTCTTAAACACAAAGACGAATATGTTTTGCTAGTGGCACTAAGGGTAAAACGGTAAAATCTTAAAAAATTGCTAGTGATGAATCCTTATGTTAAACATACCGGTTCACTAAGTTCAAGGTCTTGTTCTGCGAAATCATCGTTTGCTTGCTTAGACCCGCTGACCTTAGGAAGTAAGCGTTCCCTTCTCTTATGGGTCAATAAGAGTACGAAATCAGTTGAAGAACGGCAAAAAATGGCATTCAGCTCAGCTTAAGAAGTGATTTCAGTGTATAAGTCATTCTCTACACAGACCAGAAGTGGTTCCATTTCGCATAGACGCAGTTTATTTCTTGACCCTATCTTAAACTGTTGCAACTCTACCACTTTCGGACATGAAAGATTTATCACACTTCGGGTAGTCTGTTAGCAAATCGAATGCTGGTACTTGTATTAACACAATAGTCGTGAGTGCTTCTTTATACCGTGAAATCAGTGAAAATCAAGTTGATTGAAAGCAGTTAGTGATTTCACATTTAATAGAGCTTCACCTTCCGACAAATTATCTTGAAAGAAGCATGGAAAGCAAGGCGCTTCGCGAGACCTTTGTGGCTATGGATATCAAAGCACCATTGATGAAGCACCTCTAGCACGTTTTCAGCAAGGTGAGTAGTAGATGATTCATACATAGAAAAAATTTATCATTTCACGTTTAAAGCAAAACACCTTAACCTGTAGAAAACTTCAAAATTGAAATAAGACCCACTAGAATTTACAAATAAACTACAAGATTCAAGTTTCTTATTTTACCAAAATGAAATTCTGATTCTCTGAGTCCCACAACACTTACTTTTTCGTCGAAACCGGTCGTGCACAAAGCAGTGCCATCGAATAAGTCATCTAAATGGTTGTGGCCGTCGTACAGACGTTAAATGGTTCAGAGTTTTAAAATATTATTTAATTACTTGGAGTTGTAAGCATGTTCAAGTTGGAGACAATATGTCGGAAATTCGGTGCACACCGTGAGAGCGATCGAGAATAGCGAGTATGCACCTGCCAAGTTCTCCTCTCCTCAAGAGTTCTCGTTTCCGTAGAATTATCGGCAGTCGTCGAAGAACTCGTGTTGTCATGGATGATTCAATGTTGTCATTCGCATTCTGTGCGCATGCAGTGTATTGGTTAGAGGTGACCTGCAGCGTACAGTGGTCTGGTTCGACCCCCGACCTTGGGTTCACCAAGTATTCCATCTCTCCGAGATCGGCAATTTGATAAACAGACTTGTCTAAAAGGATAGCATCACTAACTTATACATCGATGGGTGGCCGCAAGTAACTATATAGGTCAGATATACATTAGGTCGCCTCTAACGATGCTTTGCGAAGTAGAAATCATGGCGCCTCCATCGGGGATGGATCAAACTCAAACGCTTTGTCCTTTATCCTTTAGCACAAACGGCATGGAACGCTAAAACTCCGAGAAATGATAACCCTGAGGCTTTGCTTTCTATGATTCCGTTGCTGCATTTTGGCAAAGAAATAAAGCCAATCAGTTAGTAGAAAAACGATCAATTTTAGAAATTCTTTTATCATTTGTTTATGCCAATATGAAGTTCAATCGTTGTGTTTGACTATGAATGGGAATTTAAATACACTGTGATGAGATTATAACAGGTGCGCTGGTTCTTCGATATTGCCAGTTAGCAACATCACAGAAAGAAAAAGGCACAGGAGCCTCTATACACAAAAAAATAAAGCAGTCTTGTTTTTAAACTAATCGGCCAACTTTGTTGAATCGCGATGTTCACGTGTATTGGTCACTGTCACCTTGAAAAATCCATTGTCACCTTTTGAGGCCTTCTGTATCATAAGAGCTTGCGCGAGGGCATAAAAGATGCTGTTAAATTGCTACAGCAAGTATCATAAATCCAACATGCTTCGCATATGCGAATGAACCATAAATTCGAAAACCGAAATATTGTATTAGATATTATAACTATCCATCCGTGAAGATACCCAGCCATATTTGACCTCATACAATAGCTTGGTGAGTCACCTTTGAGCACCTTCTCGTCGAAAGAGGAAAGGATATGTTCGTTTCCCTTAGTACATAACTTCTGCAACGGCTTTAGTGGGCCACTGAACTCTTAGCTGATGTCTGCTCCTCTCTCCCGAACATTAACCGGATTGCAGGTGAGAAGTGGTGCAGCGTTTACTCGTAACTTAATTTTCTTATCACCTCCAGCGGTAGAGATTCAACAGATTGTTACGAGTTTTTCTATACAGGATTCTTTAAAAAGACGCTGAATCTGCAAAGACTAAGAAGTACTTCTTGATGAATGCTAAAACGTTTGATTACTCAATAAGTAAAAATTTGTAGCGGAAAACAAATTTTAGTTAACGTGATTACAAGTCTGCACTTCCAAGTCAAAAGTAACATACCACTTATTCAATCCATAGAAAGAAAAGAAAACGATTAACAAATTAACGCATTCACTAAAAAAATCAAGAAAGAACGAACAAAGAACGGACTGAGGAAATCATCTATAACCAAGCCGTACTTAAAAGTGGTCTTGAAGAATAATAATTTGGCACCTTATGAACATGACAAACCTATTCTGTCGGAATAAATAGACTTGTATCCTGTTTGCAGGGTCGTGTGACCCAGTGGTCCGAGTCGTCCTGCATTACACATGGGATCTATTCATGCACCCTTGGCCCAGCAAGCCTTCAATCCCTTCGGGATCGGCAAACTGGTACTAGACTTGTCTGGGAAGATAACAGCACTGCCTCGATACATCGATGGGCCACTGCGAGTCATTGTAAAAGAGAGATATGCATTTAATCACCTCCAAGCGTGATTAATGAAGTTAAATGCATGGCGGAGCCCTAAGTGACTAATCAACGTCGAAAATTTTATTTTTTTAATCTTGTTTGCGTCAAAATGTGCACATCCCAGTGGTTCTCACTCCGAGTAATCAAGTTGTGCTTGAGTCCATTTCGTTTTCAAAATCGTAATTACTTCTACATACTATAAGTCAGCAGCTCCATTGAATTATATAATATAGGTTCTTATCCTTTTTAGCTCAATACTTATTTTAGAATACTGACAACAAACTAGGAAATTAGCCAACCATCACTTAAATAATCAACTGTTCTATGCAGCAAAAATAAGTCGTTTTAATTCTGATTAAGCAGATAACGAAACCACGTGGACTCGTACTCGTACAACCATAGGTTTCAATCTCCTCTACACCGGGTGAAATAAAGGACATTTACATCTGTAAGCGAATGAGGTTTCTTATCAGTTCTTACACTAAAATTAACAGTTCAGTACAGCAACAAAGTATATATATATCTTATACTTAAAAGATTGCTCTAAGAATCCCCACTGAAGCACTTAGCAAAAACGAACACATACAATGAAGCATAAAAGTCTGAAAGCTTAACTATATGAATTAGTATAATCTTCTTGAAGAACCGGGAAGTAAAACAGAAGCTAAGAAACAGCTTCTTTTTATGGTAAAGTAACCTTGCGTGGAATCACATATAGCTTATATGTGCTTCATGGTCAAGCTCGTTGAGAAGCTAGACTTGATATGCCAGAAAAAAAAGAAAAGACAGGAACAATAAAGAACAATAAGTGGAAGCAGCAGGACCCCAAGGGAGAAGCAGACATGAACTTTCGCATAATTCTTACGAAACTTTCAAAAACCTTAACCATAACTACGAGAAAAAGTTTGACTCCAACCTCACAGAAGACAGGTTCGACAGGCCTTGAAGAAGGCGAAATCTGCCCACTACTAGCTATCGTGTGCTAAACACTGCAGTAACAACCTCGTCTCTGCTCGAAAGAAAACATTGATTTATTGAAAAATGCCCAGCTGGATAGAAAGTCGGTTCAGGGAATTTTTTAAACGGTATATTGTTCGAATGAGTTCATCTGACATTCAGTTCAATCAAAAGATTTTGCAAGTTTTTAAAGAAATGATCCACAGAGTTCCATGATGTAGTAAAACGAAGCATGCACACAGATCATCTTCCACCGCAGTACAATCAATGAAGAGGAATATTTTCAAGGAAGAAGTAATGTATAGAGCTGATAGTTGGCGATAGTCGAATATCGAGGCGTACAAAATGAAGAATAACATCGAGAAATGGAATTACCATAGACCATGACATTGTATAACTCAAAACATTGGAAGTTATTTAGTTATAGCATAGAATTGTGAAATGAGCGGATGGAAATCTAGTGGTGAATTACCAGTACAACTAGCTTCAATCGTTTTTTATTTGATTTGTGCTTAACACAAAACTCCCTGCTTCTTAGGGTATAAAACTCAGGCGCAAGAATCGTACTGATTGATTAGATCGCAGTGAAAATCAATACGAACATTTCTTGAGCTATTCGCTGCCAATACTTCAGCTCTTACCAGAAATGCAATCGATTCGCGGCTATTTCTATTGACACACATGTTCAGCTTTTTTAACTTCGGTCCGTTTTGAGGCAGTTTAAAGAACTTCAAGAGAGCAGGTTGATACAAAGCCAATTAAACGTTTGCCACATCAGCCATGATTAAGACTGCAGGTATGTTACAAACGCTTGAAAAACGCACAGCACCGATAAAGTCAGACATTAAATGCTGTGCATCCGACTCGAAGGTAGCAAACAATGTACAAATTGAAGTAAAAATCAAAAACAGCCGCACTCGAAGCTACCGTGCTAATAATAAGCATGTGAAAATAACGGTGAATAGCAGCACGATATCCGGAGCTCGGCAACCGGACAATGAGCCATTGCATCTGAAACACTTGCATATGGGCAGTGGTTGTGGAACATAGCATGATAATGTTGAGTCATTATAACTTGTATGTGTAGTATTTCCCAAGGATCGCAAGCAACTCAGCTGGTAAAAGTACTCTGCCATATTTGGTCGTTAGTTCCACCTCGTGCTTCAGCAAAGGCAACCCTTCGATCCTCCTGTGGCTGGCCCACTAGTGGTAGGCTTCTCTGGGAGTGTAGCAGCACTGATTCAATACATCGCTGGGTCGCCGCAAATCACTCTATTGGCCAGATATGCATTCAATCACCTGTGCAATGTTTGACGAGGCTGAATGCATGGAGTATCTCCAGATCTCCAGAGAATGGGCCAACCGTGCAGAATTTGATGAAATTTCTCAGAGCCGAAGAAAAGAAGCTGCCATTAGCAAGTTCAAAAAAATAAGCAGAATTTTTCTTTAAAAGAATGGCGCACGATGAAATAACAGTAAATAAGTAGATGCCGCATGGTGTGGTGGTGAACGCGTTACTCCCCGGAAAGGACAATAGCGCGTTCGTTCCCCACTGCATACAACTGCGGCCCGGAGTTTTGCAAATATCTCAGTATCATTGAAAATAAATAGATAGTTTAATGCTAAAAATAAAGGACAATGCCATTTTGTTAATAAGCGCCAATAATTTTTTAGACTCAGGTAATACTCTTCCACAAGTTCAAATTTTCAAAAAATTAAAGTTTTTGAACAAGTGAGGCAGCAGCAAATACTAACTAACGCATTCGTTGTCATCGTGCCCTGCTGGACGAAAGCTGTTGATTTAACCGCATCGCTATTACGAGGATACGAGGCATACCGAAGAAAGTTCTGTGGATTCAAAGAAACCAGAATTCATTCACGGTAGAATAATAAAGTTTTCGTCTTGTTGGTAAACATCTACTCACATTCTAACGACTCTTATTTTAGTTCATAAAGTTTACTTTGAATTGAGATACGCTTGTTTAAAACTATAAATGCAAAATCGTTTTCGGCCACTACTTATGATCGAAATCAATTCATGTCGACCATTATGTGAGGCTAAGATGTTGAATGACTTACCTATCACCGAGACAGCTGCAGACGCGAACGCGCTGGGAATCGGCTCGATCGTATCTGAACAAGTCCGCTGCCGACATTTCTCTGGAAAAAAGTTTATTCACTGAGTTGAACAAAGGTAGAATTACTGTTCACTATTTTTAATTCTATAGGCGCTTTTGAAGTAATCGTAGAAGGGGAAACTAAAAACTGTATGAGAAAAAGGAAAGGCAAAGGCCTCGGTGATGCAGTGGGTAAGACGGGAGCCCGCGGAAAGGGTAATCGAGGGTTCGAAGCTCGAATGAGCTTTCGAGGTTCGTTCAAATCTCAACATTTTTTTAATTTTATTTCACTTAATACCCTGCCATAAAAAAGTAATAGGCCGTTGGTAGAAAACTTAAGATCTTAGAACTGATTCTGGAAGTGCTGGTAGTAGTCGCCGAATGGCACCCATTGCGTGGTATCTCTTGGTTAAGCATTCATTTCTCGGAGTAGTATTACTGTACGCGGACCTCCGTTTAACTTCATAGAACCCTTGTAACTCATGAAGTCAGCAGTTTACTGAAATAGTACTTTCTGGATAGAAAGCGCGAAAAACGGTGAACTATTTGGCTTACGCTTTTTTCGTTAGCAAAAAGTAACTATAAAGTGAGAGCAGAGTTTCCTTTGCCCTAGTCAATGTTGTGCCTTTGCTATTATCATATGTGGAAATATCACCTGTATCACCTGTAGTCCCGTTGATCGTCGAGTGACTCAATCGGGCGCAAGTAAATCTTCTATTTTTCCCTGTCGCGTGCAAGAGTAGTCCAGTGGGTTCTGCTCGCTCTAGGGAATCGTCGAGCATCATATCTCTCTTCAAGGCTCTTTGTGAAGAGCTCTGACCATCGGGTTGGAGGTCTTCCTGCAGTACGTCTGACATCCCGAAGAATCCAGTCACTAACGGCTATTGTCCATCGGTTGTCATTCATACGCATTACAGGCCCACCTTATCTTCGACTGTTTGGCATACAAAGCATCATCTTCGACTTTTGATCGTTGACGCAGATCGGAGCTTCGGATCCCATCCCTTACTTGTGTGGAACGGGATTCTCCGAGCATCGTCCTTTCGACAGCGCGTTCGATAACGCTGAGTGATGTTTCATCCTGCTTTCGTAGCAACCAAGTTTCTGACGCTTGCGTTAGGGCAGGAAGTACCGTTGAATCGGAAAGGTTGGCACGGAGTCGGGTGTTCTCTGTTCTCTTCACTACATCCTCGATGCTCTTGAAAGCTCTCCAAGCCGCTCGCTTCCTTCTGCTCAGCTCTGGAGATATAACCGAAGCATTCGGAGATATTCGTTCCGTTGAGCGTGAATGGGGCATACGAAACTAATCCGCTCTTCATGAGCATCGTTTTTGTGAGATTTAGTCGAAGATCATTATTTCCATACGCTTTATCAAAGTCGGCAAGCATATATTCCGCTTCGCTAATGCTTGGTGCTATAAGGACGATGTTATCAGCAAAGCGAAGATGATGTAACTGCCAACTATCGATTTTCACTCCCATATTATCCCATTCCAATGTTCGCATGACGTTCTGGATGGTGGCGGTAAATAATTTTGACGAGATGGTACCGCCTTGCCTAACTCCTCTTTTGACGTCAATGTTGAGATATCGTTGTGAAATGGTGATATCTTGGTTGTGAGATTTTTGTACAGCTCATGAAGAATCTTCATGTACTGAGTAGGAACTCCTTGATTATCAAGGGCTTCCATGACTGCTTCCATCTCAAGTGAATCAAAGACCTTTTGTAAATCGATGAAAGTGAGACAGAGCGGTCTTCTGTACTCCCGCGATACTTCAATGAGCTGTGTTACCGTGTGGATGTGGTCTATCGTACTCAATCCTTTTCGAAAACCTGCTTGTTCACATAGCTGTCCTTCGTCTAGTGTTCTGTCAATCCTGTTTAGGAATGGACTCGAGTGAAAAGTTTGTTGACGACAGACAGTAAGCAGATTGGGCGATAGCTGCCGATATCGTGCAGGTCACCCTTCTTGAACAATACCACGGTCTTGCTGGTCTTCCACTGAGTAGGGACCTTGCATCCAGACAGGTAACATAAAGAGCCGAGCCAATGTGTTTACGAGGACTGGTGGAAGGTTCTTCAGGTGTTCTGAACTTATCCTGTCCGGACTAGGTGCTGTTCGATTTTTCACCGACGAAATGGCATGTCGGATTTCGGAAAGGAGAACCGGTGGTACAACATATCCATCCTCCTTTATTTCATATGAAGGAAGGTGGACGTGGCTGTCGAAGAGATGCGAGTAGTATTTGTGAATGATTTTCTCCTTTACCTTCCTGAACGCTGTAACTGTTCTGTCTGGGCGCTGGAGAGCAATCATTTTGGTCATGTAATTGACGAAGCTTCGGTGGGCTTTGCGAATGCTTTTCCCAGCCTCTGCACCTTCGACTATTCCTGCTGCTCTTTTCTCTAAGATCTTCTTTTATCGCCTCTCTGCATTGCTTTGCAAGTTCGGACGTTAGTTCGCGGTTGCCTGCAGCTCGTGCGATTCCACGCTGGCGTCTCAGCTCGAGTGTTTCTGGAGACAAACGTCTCTTGGTGACTTTCGAACCCTGAGCTTTCTTAGTCCTAGCGTGAAGTTGCTGAATGAGCCGATCGTATTCTTCGTCGATGTTATCGACAAAGGCATCTTCCCAACAGCCGCCTAATGAATTGAATAACT
>UYYA01004887.1:0-55152 GCA_900624975.1 Angiostrongylus costaricensis | reverse complement strand
CGGGGAGTAACGCGTTCACCACCACACCATGCGGGTCCTTTGTTTCGCACGTCTCTCAGCTATTTCTATCGATCTTTTTTATCGATATCGATACTATATTATTATAGTATTTTTACATGGTTAATGGAAACTATTAATACGATAAGCAAATCTCGATTTTTAAGGTAAATACAGAAGCCAAAGATATTGACGAAGCACCTTGTCGGATGAAATTCCGCTTTTTTAATCGTGTGGTTCCTTGTAATAAGTGTCTTGATAAAAGGAAGCGAAAAAAATTAGTGACCTCCAGGCATTAAGAATTTAGTCTCAGTAGAGTGACAAGGGTTTTGTCTTATTTCTAGTGATCCAAATATTCCAAGGATTCCTTTCAGATTCAATCAAGTTTACTATAAGAAGGAATATATTTGTCTAAAGTGAAAAGATGAAGTTTTTTCACTGCATATGAGTCATATATGCCTCGCTTATTCCAAAATGTGGTGACCAAGCATTTATATCACGGATTTCATAGCATTTTCGTTAATACTGTTTGTAACTATGAACTTCTAAAATTCCTCGTCTTAACAGTCTTCGACACCAGTTATTTCCATGTTTTTTTTTTTGCCATAGACTTACGCTATAGTTTCATTTACTCTAATTATCACTTTGTTATTTGTTTAGAGATTCGCCATCGACAATCCGAGAATAAGCCCTCAAAGAGAGCTCGATTAGAGGTCCGAGAATTTGCGGCTGCCGTTGTGGCTGGCATAAATGCTGATGAGCAGCTACAAAGGCAGAGCATGGAGGAGCAGAAACCCGAGATGTTTGGTAGTTCACCGCTTTTAAGAATATACTATACTTTTACTATGGATTATTTAAAGACACCAGACGTTTTATCGCTTTAAATCAGACTGTTTCACTTCATATACCACTACTTATCAATTCCTGCTACAAATTCCTAGACTTAGATCGACAGTGTTTGATATAGACGAAAAAAGCTTCAACTTTCTCCTTCCTTTCAGCTATGGATGAGATACGCTCAAGCATTCAGCTGAGAAATCAGCACATGTGCAGACCGAAGTTTATGGTGAAACCAAGACCGAAGAAGGTATAACTTAGTTTTTGTTCTTGATTTCGTCTTCACTATTGTTATACTTCGAGGAGAAACAATGGATGAGTTGATGACAATATCACTATCACTGACATATACCTGTAATAAGATAAAGCAATGGTCTCGGTATGATCGCCATTTATCGAAAATGATTGCCAAATGCACTAGTATCAAAGTGAAAACGTTTGCGTTTCGACGACTTCCAATCACAAATGAAAGCCTAACGTGGGCCGCAAAAATGCTGTCATAGATTTCCATACTTCGATTTAGTTTGGGAATCACTTCTTTAGGCTTTGGAAGAATTCAAGTCACTTCGACTGAAGACCGCGATTTCTGCTAATCCTATACCCACCGTGTGCTGGAATCGTGATGGAGTTGTACTGGAAACTGGCAATAAGTACTCCATCTACAACGATGGGGATTTCTACTATCTAGAGGTTAGCGTTCACTTTCACATAGATGGAGTTTATTAGACTTTAAAAGCCGTGAGATATAGTATACTTATAATAGTTTAACTTACCATAAAAATTCTCAGATGTGAACAAAACGTGGGGCCACCGGTTAGACTTCGACCCCGCGATTACCCCTATCGGTCTTTGTCTTTCTCTCAGCCATGGGATTCACGGTTGATTGCTGATGGAAGCGACAGAGTTAAAAAATGGCTGAAAGAAAGGTAAAGCAGTGACCTTGTTTGATGGGGATAGCATATGAGGCCGTGGTATTTTTAATTGTGGGTTCGAAGCTTACCTGAGGCCGCCAATTTTGCTTGTATCTCAGAATTCCTAATTACAATACTCGTGATGATTGCTTCTCTTTTTTTAGATATACATATCACTGATATTGTTTGCAAATTATGAGAAAATTTGTGTTAAAGGTCCATCATGTATCGACAGTCGATCAAGGGTTCTACAACTGTACTGCTACTAACAGCGAGGGAATCGCAACCTGTTCATCCGAGGTTTTTTGGGTTTAATTTTCTTTAGTTCAGTATATTTTTTTTGCTCACAAGGTGCTTGTTTGACTTCTATTCTCTTCAGGTGGAGGTGGTTAAACCCGCTGAGGATGCCTTGGTGCAACAGGATAAACGAAAACACAAGAGAGAAATGAGAGCGCCCGCATTTGTGGAAGTGTTGCCTGGAAAAATGAAGGTACGTAACTCATGTGGTCCCATGATTTGGATATGGGTAATTTAATTTGACCACTGTTTTTTTCATATTTATTATAGAAAACTTCGGTCTATTTTTGCAATAATGAGAGTAATGAGGTGTGGGTGGTTGCTCGAGCACAAATAGCCAGACGCTTTATACTTTGATTGTAGCTACATCGGTTAAAAACCTTTTTCTAACTTATGAGAACTGTGAAGAATTAGATTTCAAAGGTTTCTTAAATGCTCAAGTCAACAATGAGAGGAAATCACTGGTTTGACAGCGGAACTTTGCTCTCTTCCTGCACGACAAACCATTTAACCTTCAGCTTATAGTTCCCAGGATCGACTTTCTATTAACCTCGGCATTGGAATATGAATGCGTCGTTTTCTTGTTCAGCAATCGCGAGGTTTTTAAACAGCATACATATTCTTCCATGGAAAAACACAATATAATACAACGCTAACTGACGTTTCGGCAGTATCGCCTTCTTCAGAGCCTGGAAGGGTATACTGGTATACAATCTACTAGGCCGAACGCTTCAATGACACTTATAAAAAGACGAAAAACTTTATGGTAATTACATGATCAACAACTTCTCGAAAAACCCACCGCTTTTTCGTGACTTCCAATGAGGAAGTTTAGAACAGCTGATTATAGTCGCATGTGGTTGACGACTGCACCATCCCACATCAAAAATCGATGCGAACATACGGGATCAGGTCGCGTATGACTTCTGGGTAATCCTCCCTGCTATTCATTGCGGGGTTTTTGGCATTTATCCAATAGCCTCAAAAAGTTTTCGCGCTGGTGTTTTCGATTGCATGAGTTCAGGTACGACGTACCTGATCTCTTGTAATAATTGCGGAGATGAATATATTGGCGAAACGGGCAGACCTTTGTGTATCCGTATAAAAGAAGACCTAGATGGCAAACGAAAACTAAGACGAAGCACGCCACTAGGCACGCATAGGATACAAAAGCACAGCGGAGACGATTTTGAAGTAAAAGGCAATATCCTTGCACAAGAGTCCAAAACACCAACGCGAAAACTTCTTGAGGTTTTTTGGATAAGTGTCAAAAACTCTACACTGAATAGCAGGGATGGATGCTCGGAGGTCATACGCGACCTGATCCCGTATGTTCGCATCGATTTTTGATGTGCAATGGTGCAGTCGCCAACCATATGCGACTATAATCAGCTGTTCTAAACTTCCTCATTGGAAGGCACGAAAAAAGCGGTGAGTTTCTCGAGAAGCTGTTGATCGTGTAATTACCATAGAGTTTTTTCGTCCTTTTATAAGTGTCATTGAAGCGTTTGGCCTAGTAGGTTGTATATCAGTACACCTTTCCAGGCTCTGAAAAAGGCGATACTGCCGAAACGTCAGCTAATGTTGTATCGTATTGTGTTTTTCTATGGAAGTGAATGTATGCTGGTTAAAAACCTCGCGATTGCTGAACAAGAAAACAACACCTTCAGCTTATAATTTTCCACGTTATCCACCAATAAACCTTTAAAGGACCTTCACTTCTCTTTCAAGAATTGGATAACATCTACGCTACTATTTTTGCGTATTAGAGCTCGGTATTACAAGACACATCTAACTGTTATGTGCTTCACTATGTCTTGTTGGAAGCGGTTCCATTCCTAACGCATAAATTTACCGCTGTTGTTAAATTTCTTTCTCAAAAAAGGCATTAGAAAGTAGTCGCTAGTATTGAAAAGCAGGATTCACATCAAATATCTTTACTATTCAGCACGGTATCAGGTAGATGATGAGATAAAAATAAGTGAGTGTAACGAATTATGTTAAGACAAAGGTCGGTGATTCGCTATCAATTGAGTGTTCTGTGTCTGGATATCCAGCACCAGCTATTAAATGGCTACGAAATGGAACTCCACTCCTACCACATACTCAAAGGTAAGTCGTTTTTATTGTTGTATGATCGAAATGTATTTAAGAATTCTATATGAATAGTAAAAGGTTCGTTTAACACTTTGGTACGATACTATTCGTGAGCTGTCTTCATGTTACATGTTTTAACTAAAATTTAATGACCATCAGAAAACTATAAGGATATACTTTGACTTTTCTTTGTTCTGTAAATGACGGGAATGGGAATGGAACACAGTAGGATGGCCAATCGTTGGTGGATAGGTCTTGAATGTTCGATAATCACCTTAAGGTTGGAATCGATTGCATAGAATATCCGAAGGGTTTTTATCAACAAGGAACACTATGCTCTGTCATGTTATTAGTCTTCCAGGTGTACATGGCAAAATTCTTTTCGGTGTGAGGGACTCTGATGAGAAATAAAGAGAAGCAGTTTAATTAAAGTTCATAGAAATTACTGTTTTGATTAGGTGCGTCATGTCGTACGACGGTGAATGTGCGACATTGAAATTCGCTTTCTTGTCAGCAGCTGATGAAGGAATTTACGTATGTGAAGCAAGAAATGAATGTGGAGAGGTTAAAACACAGGTACCTTTGCTTTTTTTCTTTTGTAATTTATTGAAAATATACCATTGATTATTTTATTCCTAATTGACACTCTACTAAGTCAATTCAGATGTTGCCCGTTAAGTAGTCAGATTGCCAATAAAATTCTGCAGGATTCTAAACATATGGCTTTAGCTACCTGAATTTATATTTCATACATGTACTTCCTGACTTAAGCGACATGAAACAAGAGGGGTTACTGCATTAGGTAAGAAACAGGACTACATGAGAATAACAGAATTTCAGATGTCACTGGAAGTCGAACCTGCCGATTCGATGACAGCTGAGGGTATCCCACCTTTGTTTAGGTTAGCTCTCTAATTTTATACCTAACATAACAGCACTGATTAATAGATGTGACATTTGAACCAATGAAACGCCGAAACCAGTCCTAGCTAAATGACTACCGCTAGAACTGAGATTGCATGTATTCAGTTCTACTTATATTTTCAATCTTATTTTCCTAAAAGGCAACGTTTACTTAATTAGTTGGTACTTACTGGATGACCCGTTTTTACGGTGGTGCGGGGTTTGGCACAATTTCCATTCGTTCTCTCTCACGCAGTCATTGCTTATGGTGGTGGTGTGCTTCGAACATGGTGATGACTGCGAGGCCCATTCCGTAGTCCTGGAATCAATTCTATCTGCGAGTGCAAATTGTTGACGTTAGCCACGAATACGTCCACCTATCGCTTGCGTAGTCTTCCAACAGGCCGCTTGCATGCTCTTGTCCAATCCACTGTTCTTTTCATCCATAGTCATCTGTTTTTCTTATTGCGTGACCACCCCCATCTGTATTTCGCTACTTATGTATATTCTCCTGGATTCCGACGATAGGATAGGTTTCGATGATCGGAGTTGCTCATTCTGGCCATACGTTGTCAGTGCCGGTTAAATTTCGGAACACATCGTCCGAGTGCTCCATACGTAGTGAGTTTTCTCCTCCTAAAAATAAGATCTTGTGTGGGTCGCAAGAAGTACATGTAATTTGTGGCCACCAGCTCTAAAAAAATCAGCGGTGTAATTATCGGATCTTGGAGATGTGCCTCTGTTCATGTTTATGCCTATTCCAACTCAAAATTCTTAGAATGAAATCCGCGAAGGTTTTCCCACAGCGAGATTTACGGGTCTGAGACGAAATTTGTGGAGCGAAAAAGATTGCTATAGAACTTTTCTGTTATCAATTCCATATCGTGGCGGGATGACAGTCCCATGTTCGTTCATCAGGACGGATAACGGGACATCGTAGTGGCACTGTTCCTAACTTTTTGACACTCGAACGTTTGTTTCCATTGACTTTTTTTGACTTTACTATGTAAGATCATCTGCAAAAATCTTCTCCAGCTGGCATTTATTACCAGCTTTGCCAGATGTGTAGCGCTAGGAACGAGCTTCCGTTTTCTTCCCTTTTCGAGCAACTCCCAGATCGTAATGGAGATACGATCTGAATTTCTTGTTTAAGGAACTGTGACGAGTTTGGTATAAGTTTTAAATTCTTCCACAAGCAGCTTTTAGTCCTCGGTTGTGCCTTCATTTATCTGTTAGTCATATGAGGACAGGATGTTACTAAGAATGTCCTCGTTATACACGATTTTTTTCGTTTTTTTTTTTCTGATAGTAGCAGCAGCTCTTTTCCATTTTATTACTAAATCGAGTCTCCGCAAGGAGAAAACGGTGATCTGATCCACTACGGATTCCAAGTGCCGGCGAATTATCAGAGAAGCACCATTTTCCGTTCGTGGGAATATGATCCATTTCGCTTTGAGTCCTTCCCGTAGAGGACTCCCATGTCCACCAGTGACTTTATTCTTCTGAAAAATGGATTCTTATGGGAGATATACAATGTGGATAGGAGTTCTAGATGACGGATTCCTTTCTCAGCTCTTCTATTCTGAAGCCCTCTATCCATCATTTATTTTCGTTGGCACTTCCTAATCCGCTATTGAAGTTACCAACAACGAATTTATAGGACTTCCCGTTGTAGATTACTTCCTCTAACTGGTTATAAAACTCGTCCAGTTCTTTTCCATCAGCTGCGCAAGTTTTTGAGTAACAGCCGATAATATGGACTTGCTTTTGACGAGCAAGTTCAAGCGAAGAATATCCAAGAACGGCGATGGGATTGAAGTGACTAGATGGGAAATAGATGAGTGTACGAAAAAGCGGGCGCCTTCGATATTTCATGACCGAAATTGCCCTCCACGAATTATAACGGTTCCGTTATCTAATTGGTGTATATCGGTTTCCAACTTTTCGTCTGTTGTAGGGCGACCACATGGAATTTGATGCGAATTCGTTAAGAAGCTAGTGAACGTCGGTGTCTAAAGAGACTGTTTCAGCGCTACAGATGTACAGTAAGAAGCGGTCTCTATGGCGTATCGTGGGTGTGGTCGTTTTGTTCGTTTCCAGTGACGTCCTGTGCAACCCGAGACTTCATCGCCTCTCACCGATTGTTTCACCACAGAGGACTGTAGTCTGGAGGGTCCAGTGTGCGACGTACTGAGGACGGAGATGTGCTGGTTTAGCCAGTGCGGTTCTTGAAGTTCCGAGGTCGGCCTTGCCGAAGCCTTCTTCAGTTCGCCACCACCTCAGGCAGTCTTCGGCCCTTATGGTGGATCAGAGGGAGATTTGTTACCAAACAACTTGTTTAATACTAAGACGGCGATAATTCTTGGCACTGGTTTACTCTTAGCTGGGCTTCCGGATGCAAACATCGAACCCTTTTCAGCTTAGAAGACCCTGCTGGGGGTAGTGAATTCCCCGCTGTACATCGCACCCGGACACCCAGAAACATCTTGCATACACGATGATGCGGCAATCCTTTAGGAGGAAAGGCAACGCGTAGCACCTCATAAAGCATAAGGATCCTTTTTTGGTAATATTAACCCGCGTCTAGTGTGGGCAAATCTTCGATGGAAGGTGCTTACTAATTGATAGCTAGTGCCCCAGACGCTCTCAGAGTAAACATGGGGCTTCTTTGCTATAAGCGACTATAGACTCCATTTCCCATGTGTTTTGTTTCGCAGTTACTTGATTACTTACCTATCCTAATTCCTCAAGAGTTATAGTTATTGTTGATGATACTACTTTTGTGGGTGTTCAGAGAATTCAGACCGTTCTATCATATTATTGATTTCCAAGGAGAAAGCTTAAAAATCTAATGCGAATTATCTTTTTTCATTTCCAGGACAGAGAAAGTTCGCCAGGTAATCAAAGCTAACGACGGAGAATGTGTTGAGTTGAACGCTGAAATTGTACAAGGTAGAGTACCGACATGTGTGTCGTGTAATGCTTTTTACATTTATTACATTCAAAACTTTGAGTATGACGTTGCAAGGATAGCTTTGTAGCAACTTTTAATAAGGATTTCTCATTGTTGATGATGAATCAACTCACATCAGCATATCTTTTTCTGTGCAGAAAGGACCTTTTGAAGGATATTTTTATTGGTGACGTGAACTAAGTGCTGTGCCTCAGCCATATTCGAAAAAAAAACCACCGTTTTTCACAATGAGTCTTCTAGCCACATGAATTAAAAAAAAGTTCCCAAGAGAAGAAGCTTGTTCTGGCCGTTGGTGAGATTGGTGACAAATTTTATACGATAAACAACCGCTAGCAGGCACGATCGAAACAGCATAAGCTGGTCCAACACAGAAGTTCTACGATTATATTAAACTTGCTTGATACTTGATACTTGAATGGTACGTCTTCACTGGTTGTGCGGGCCCCATCATAATCTCCACTTTTCGGAGACTTGCTGGTTAAGCCATTGTGGCTCCCTAGAATCCCGAGGTCAACCTGGCCAAAGTCTGCCTCAAGTTTTCACCAGCTTGGCCAGTCGCAGCCCTTGTGGATTAGAGGAAGATTTGCCACCATGCGACCAGTTTGATACTAGAGCGGTGGTGGATTCTGGTATTGGTTTACTCTTTGCTGGGCTTCCTGATGAGAACGTCGGACTCCTCAGATTGGGAAACCCTGTCAGTTGGGTGAATCCCCCGCTGTACATCGCCCAACACCCAGGAATACCTCCCGGCCGCGATGAGGCTGTAAACCGTTGGTAGGATATTAAAGAACAGCGTTTTAAATGCGATAAAGTTTTCTTTTGAATGACGACGTCTATCCAAACGCTGCAAAGACTAGTCAATGATAAATCCAGAACAAAACATCGAAGTACTATCCTATTAGGGAAAGCCTTCGACATTTACTTCCTCTGATTAACGTTTGTTCTAAGCAATCAAGAGTCACTGTGTAAGCACTTAGCAATGCAGCAGAAGTCGCTTTAACTATGCTAAAATTTTTGGAGAAAATGGCTTAATCTGCAGCTATTCATACGTTAAGAATATACGGGAAGTAATTTTGGTTAATGTTTTGTGGATTAGGGCTGTATTTTAAAATGAAATTGTAGAATTCCGAAAATTTTGCGCAGTGTCGCAGTCCCTCCTTTTTACTCTGTTGCATATTTTTTTGTTTAAAACTTCAAGTTCAGGCTCTGAACCACTCCAAATTCGTTGGATTCGTAATCGTGTTACTATCACTGATTCGGAATCTTTCCAATATCAGCGTGCAGGAGCTGACGTTCGTCTAGTGATTGCCGACGCCTTCCCTGAGGATAGTGGAGAGTATGCGGTAGAGGCTAGGAATCAATGGGGTACCGCCAGATGCATCATGAGGCTTGACGTGCACAGTTAGTTTCTTCACTGCTACAAAACCGCTCAGATTTATCATCTTGGTAAATCTGAATAGTATAACTCACCCAGCATAGAGGAAATCTTTGGGAAGATCTAGTTACTTAAGCGTAACTTAAGCGTACTTTCCCGTCGATGCAAAAAAAATATGGTAGTTTCGGTATTTACTATAGTAATAGGATAATGAAATGGATAGAGTTGAAATAATTTTTGGTCAATAAATATCTTCCGAATTTTGCCAGGGCGTCTTGAAAACAATTCCCTTCTAATCAGCAACGATCTCTAGCTGCGAAACTCAGTGCGACGAACAAACTCGTCGAAAAACCAGTCGTTGTTGATTATAATGTGTGGAAAATAGCTTTCCTCGGTCCATACCTGGTATTGCATTAATGTTTGAAAGTTAGCATTATAATACAAAATTTATTGCAGAAATTTGTCTGCAACCATGTGAGTAAATGGATATGATAGTAAACTTGTTTTTTAGGTCATGAACGTTCGCTTGCCGAAGAACCACCGAGAATCTCAAATGTTTCAACTGTAGTCAAAGTTGCTCCCGGTGAGGAAGCAGAATTGAACGCACATGTCACTGGTCATCCTGATCCGGTGATAGCTTGGACTAAAGAACGCACACCAATTACGAACAGCGAAAAATTTACTGTAAGTATTTGGGCCAATAGGTTTTTCTTCTAAAATACAAAACTAATAACTTTTTAGCTCTGCATATTCACGTAGATATTTTCTACATCTTCTGAGTTGGTTTTATCTGTGCTACCCATTTCCTTAAAACGTAATGAGAACAGCACCGAATTCTTCGCTATTTGTTTCAGATTTGTAATGATGGAAACTCATTTTCGTTACGTGTGAAGGACGTTGTTCGTACTGATGGTGGGAAGTACTCTCTAACAGCCGTCAACGTCGCCGGTGAAGCACATGCCAAATTCGAGCTGTTGGTTACCGAACCTACAAGGTTTCTTTAATTCCATAAAATTTTCTTTTGAAACAGGGAGAAAATCAAGTCTTTACAATTAATTTGCAGCGATAATAAACCTCATGAGGAAAAAAAGGAGAAAATAAAGCGATAATATCCTTGGCGTGTAATGTTGAGCTATGTCATAGATCTCATTACAGCTCGTCTACAATGCGACCCCGTTTCACACACACACCGGTATCTGTGCAATCTCGTCTTGGGCAACGTGTAGAATTACTGGCTCGTTTTGTTGGCACACCACCGGCTGTATGTCGATGGTTCAAGGGTGACGTTGGATTGGAGGATGGTGGGTTTTTAATCGTATAATAGAAGCTTTTTGATTTCGTGATTCAAATAGAACAGGTAATCGAATCTACTAGGTTCTGGTAAGTTTCACAACCAATTCCTACTGCTTTGAAATCGATTAAGCACAATGATTCTTATTCCTATAGCAAACATTTATATTTGGTAAACAGCGTGATGTATGAAATGAGCCACCGTGTTCAAGCTGTTAAAAGTAGTTTTGATTGTGATTTTTTCACGACAGTATAGTATTTCGGTTTCTGCTACCAAATCCAGTTTCAGCTGTGTTGCGGGCTGCATTGAAATCAGTGCACATTGCCCGTTGTATGCCACAACTTCGTATAGAAGCCAAGTTTTCCGAATATCATAATATTTATCAATCGCGTAATTTGTTAGAGCATTTATTTCGTATAGTCAGCCTGGAATCAATTAAACTTTTGCACGAAGAACTGCACAGTAGGGAGAAAAGTACGGTTTAGGAAATTGACTTTGGTGAAAATTTGTGTTAAGTGATTACGGACGATGGAAACATTAAAAATGCAAAGTTAATGGCGTTTGCTTGTTTAATTTAGGTTTCCCACCACTTTCTCTTATAGTTTAGAAGTTGGCACCGAGTACACATTAACTTCCAAAGAGGTGGGATGCCTCCAGACCGCCTGATAAAATTATTTTTATACCCCTACAAGTAACGAACTCACGATGAAACGCATCGTAGAAACGCCTCATTCGACTGCATTACTTTAGCAGTTGGAGGTTTTATTGGCAATTATGAACTATTAATAAACATTTTTCATGTAGAATTCAACCCGTGGTAGTAGAAAATTCCAACGTAGTAGCACTTCCACTTTCATGCTTAGTTTTAAACAACAGCGATTATGCTATGTAACGGAGGATGAGCAAGGAATTTTTGACATGTCAACGTTTTTCGTACTGATACACAGTAGGCCTCCAACTATCATGAGGTTTATCCAGTTGTTTCTGTTATGTTTTCATTACTGTAATCCAAGCCTATACGTTTTATTGAAGGCGTCGGTGGTTATTCTATTATCGATGGCGCGGACAGTTCAACGTTGTCTGTGGTGTTCCTGGCTAACGAGCATATTGGAGAGTACTTATGCACCGTACGAAATCCCTATGGTGAAGATCTCGCTACCGCAATGATTATTCTTGAAGGTAAGCGACAGAAAAACTGTAAGAAATAAAGTAGCCGCTAGATTCGTCTTCGTAGCTTAACGTTCCCATGGCTACGCTAGGTTTTTCCGTGCTCGCTGCGTGCATTGAATTCAATGCCTGTGGCCTGGCAGGTTATTTGGATCGGGCACGTCTTAGTGTTATCGTTATTTTCTCTACAATAAGAAATCGTTTGTCAAGGTCTTTAGAAGAACAAGGTGTGGAAAATTATTGATTCAGTACGAAGGGAAGGTATCGCAAGGAAAGGTAAAAAGAACAAGGAAATGAAATGGAATGAATGCTCATCATCCCAAATCTGTTAAGCAGGAATTTCGCACATTGAAGAAATTCGTACTATCTATAGGCTGCGAAAGTTCGTTATTGGCGTAATGGCTAGCTTTTAGCCTTTTTAAAGGCAAGAAAGCTTTGAAAATGAACACTAGTTGAAAATCACACAATGCAAGTTTCTTTTTTGCACTAGACAAGTGTTTTCTTCGCACCTCTTACATCGTGGGCTCGTTTGTTGTTCCGCTCTTGCATGTAATCTTTTCTAAGGTGTTTTAGAAATAATCGGTGAATTTAACAGACGAAGAAAATGATTTCCATTATCCACTTAGGCTCGTCTATTGCATTACCACTTCGTCGATCGAATAGGAAATAGACAGCGATCGCGACCGATTCAACGAGCGACAAACCGACATGTTGCACCTCCCTCTGTGTCGTTGCAAACCTACGCGAACTATTCCGTTGAATTTTTGACTCGATTTTTCCTGTGTTGACCTGTCGACGATGCATTTGTTTAGTGGGAGGAGCATCTAACGAATTTTACTGAATATCTCAGATTTTGCCTTTTTTACTCTCAAATGAAAACTTCACATATAAAAATACCCTGTGATTCGCATTACGAAATGCAGTGTGTGCTTCGTTCGTTATCGTGTCCTTCTGGCCCGGGATACGTCGCTAGACGCGTGTTTTGTGATATTATTCGAAGCATGTCGTGGTCACTGTTATTATTATTATTATTGTGCAAACGAATCAATATTACATATGTGCATATATAAATAATACAATTGATATTACATGTTATACATATGAACCTTTTTAACAAGAATACTGGTTAGCGTTTCTGGGTAGACGCGTCCTAATGGAACGAAGCAAATCACTGATTTCTGGAAACGATGAAGGGAAAGAGTAAAAGAGAATTTCCTATTCAACAAAAACACAGAGAACAACTAGCATCTACAGTAAGCACACGTTGAAGCAGTTATGTAACACCAACAAGATCACGCCCTTTCTCGCTATTGGTCAACGAGACTGGACGCATGTCGCTTATTTCATTGGCTAATAGATGTCTGTCACATGTTTCCAAGACAGAGACCAATAAGAGAGAGAGTGTGTCGACGATTGGTGAAAATAAACACGAGATAGACATCATATCGTATATTTAGTCTAGATGAGTTGTAAAATTGTAAGTTAGAGAGGAAGAACTGAAAACGGTACGCGGTTTAATTCAGATAAGAAACAAGAAACACTAAAGATCCAACTACACTTAATGTCCGCCGGAGGTTAGTTAGAAAATACCCTCATTGGTAGGGTGGATGGTTCGGCCGAAAGCCGTCTCAGCATACGTAAGGATTTTCACAGTAATGTTCGAAACGATTTCTGAAAAGTCGCTCTATGGCAATCAAGATCGATGGGTCCATCATTATTTTCCCAATCATTACGTGATGCTTATAATGGAATATGATCCATTATGAAGCTCAAACTATACGTGCAAGTGCGAAAGGCCGATAACGTAGCGTTAGTTTTCATCCATGAAATTCTGATACTTCGTTGACAATCATAGAACAACATCACATAACGAATAAAGAGTAAAACAAGAAGGAAATCGGTACGGAAACACCATAATCTCGGTGGGAGTTACATAGTTCACCTCGGCAACAACAGCTTATGTCACTGCTTATTCTCGAGCATCCTTCTTCCTGGAATAATGCATAAATTGCATAAATCTTTCATCTTTTAGTTAATTCTAACTTATTGCCTTTCACCGAACTTACTGTCTGTCGTTAAAAAAATGAATGAGTTCAATGACTTCGCAAGAGATTTTAAGAGGTACTTGTAAGAAACGCAGCTGTCTAGCGTAAACTTTGGTAATAGAATAAAGAATAAAAAAGGATGAAGAGTTCGGCATTGATCAATGCATGAGAGATGCAACATGCATTCGGCCTCACTGAGTACTGTAGAAGTTATTCAATGCATATGTGGCCATGAACCGACACATTCCAAATTGTGAGACGAAACGTTCTCGTTCGGAGTGACTAATGTAATAAGATTTTGCCTATTACAGAGAACAGGACAAAAGAGAACCTATTTAAGTCATCCACTGGCCTCAGCAGGTGCTTTTTTAAGCAAAAATCCACCACTGGAAAAACGACGGTGTCATTATTAACCTATTTCCATACAGACAGTGAAGCTTCAGTGAAATGCTTAGAAGCTCCTGCATGATCCTGATTGGTATTCCGAAAGAGAGTATATACCGATATTCCATGAAAAAATGTAAGTCAATACTTTAGAGAGCGTAATAAAGGCCAGAGTAAAAATGTGTATAAGTAATAAATAAATAAAACTCTCGGCATAGAACAATCTCTGAGGCATGTGCCATGCATTTGACTACACTATGCTTCGCTAGTGTTGATTGAATGTATACCTGTCCTTCACAACGAGTTCTGGTGGACGTTGGACTATCGATGTATAGAGTCACTGCTGCTACCCTTGAAGACAGGTTTGGTACTAATTTGTTGACGTCGGAGTGATGGAAAAGTTAGTATGGCTCATTCAAAAGAGATGTTCCGCTGAGGAAGATCTGGCTCGATGTGCGATGAAGCCACCTCGAGAACACGAACAGTTGTGGACATCGACTCGGAACATGGGCTCTGAAGGAGATGAAGAAGTCGAAACGTTAGCCGAATAAATATTAGGTAACAACGTGGTGTTAGCTCACCAATGGTACAAGATACATTGATCTTGTATACACAGGTTAAATAAAACTCGGTTAGAGATCGCTGAGCAGGATTCCCAATGTTGCACTGGTTCACACATTTTCAACCGTTAACGTGATTTGAACTTCTGGTTGTTCAAGAGTCGATGTTCTACGAACATCGTTTCTCTAGCTCATTCAGTCCGATGGAGTGACGCAACATTTTCTTAACTGATTCGAACTACTTTATTTCACGAAGGGACTTACTATATTTGAATCATCATATCGACATTGAACTTTTCAGTAACCATTTGGTTTTGGCATGTCTATTCACATTTTAGGTTTTAGAACTCTGTTGGACTTTCCGAATTTGTACTGCCTAAGGTTTCGTTTCGGAGGCTTTTTGCAGTAATGGAAATGTAGTCTTTTCGGGACAATTCATTCAGTCTCGTTGCCAGAATGTGGCTTTATCACTATTATTACCCGCTTGCTCGAGTGCAACGGATTTCGTCATATTTTTCCTCAAAAAATTTCTATTCAATACCGGCTTTCACTTAGTCTTGGAATGGATACTATGTTTTAGTTTACTAATAAGCTTATGCGAGGTTGTTAAGAGTCTTTTTATGGTTAATATTTAGGCGGTTTCGCTTTCATCAGAACCATGATGGTTCGAATCGAGTGTCAACAATAGTTACTTCTTCTTGAGATATCTTCCTTGATTTTCAAAATATTGTTTTGCTATAAGCCAGCCACTACTATTCCCCTTCACGGTGGGTTTTTAGCAAAAACGAAAAATCTTGGTTGGCAATCGTTTGAATACCGTCCTCGAACTGACCATTCTAGCGCGACTGGCCCTCTGCTGAAAGGCAGTACTGGATAGCACTATTTCTTCTGTGTGGCGCTCCACTGTACTCGATTCGACTCAAGGTAACGACTATGAAGACCCACACTTTAAGAACAAAAAAACTTCTATGCATCCTTGACTAGAATTGAAGTCGAGAGCTTTCCAGAATGTGATTTTTTGAAGAGGTCAACCACAATAAAAAGTTGTGACAACATCGTGTAAGCTTATCAATAAAGCTTAAACTCAGTTTCAAATGATTTTTGTTTTCAAGAAGATACGAAGCTACAATGAGCTCTCCTTTGAACGGCTAAACGTATTCAAGGGTAGCTTTTAGTGCTCATTTGGAGATGAAGGCAAGCACATTTTTGAAGGAACCTCCAAACTGGTCTTCATTTATTTCTCCGTTAATTAATTGTGAGTTAACATCCATTCAGTGTGTAATTCGCACGAGCGTAAGCACAGCTGCCCATATGTGTATGAATGTTACTAACAACGGAACAGACAAGTGAACACGGTGCAGCAGAGACGCAAAGCATATCTGCTGGACACATGGCCAGGTACAGATCGCCTTTGCTCTGAGTTTACGTAATCTTCCGCTACATGATGGCGTATGATGTGGCCTCATTTAGCTTCGGCAGAGCAGTTATAAGAAAGAAAGGAAATCGGTAAACAGTTCCTAATTTTTGCGAATATCATGAAAAAATTGAAACAAAGTCGTGAAACCGGAATTTCTACATCTATACTTTCTACACGGATACCTATTAATAACATGTCGCTAGTTCAGCCACGTGTTCGTGGTTAGCCAAGCCTATCATCCATTTGCGGTCGACAGCTTGGTATCAGACTTGTGTAGGTGGATAGCAACACTGATTTCACACATCAAGAGGCCACCGCAAAACACTGTATAGACCAGATGTACATTCAAGCATATCTACGAATGTAGTCAAATGCATAGCGCAATTCTATGAAATAGATGAAGCCGAACGCTTTATGCATTTGCGAATTGTTTTGCGAAAGCTCAACTATTCCTGTATAGGTAATGATAGCATTGTAATGCGTTTCCTATAATAGTTGTTCTTCGTAGAGTAGAGATGTGGTATCATAGAACTGCAATAAAAAACTGAAATCATGTTTGAGATGTAAGTGTGTCAGGGACTCACCAGGCAAACACCAGGGATTTCGCAACTTCGATTCTCTAACCAAGTCTTCTCGTTGGGAAATATTTCCTGCTCGATGTAGCTCTTGAAGCAAAACTGCGTGTCATTTGGACATTCGACATGAAAAACAAGGAATTAGAAAATTTCAGAGAAAATTAACATTTTTAAGATAGAGAAACGTGGAGCGAAGGGAAACAGATTTATGATGTCATTCAGTGGACCTTTAACACTCTTGCGACGACACCTAGTATCTCGTTTTTGCAGGGTGAACGATGTATAATTTTTGACTACATTCAGTATTAATACCTATAGGTGTCACGTTGGCCAATTCAGTAGTTTTTGAGTGGCCTTGCCTCTTAGTCGTAATTCGCTTTCTATAAATCGATTTATCCCTGCGTTTCAAGAAAAATTCTGCGCTTCCTTTATCCTATGTATGCTCTATATTCTTCTACACATCTTCCCATATTTTCTGTGCACATACAATTCTTGCGTGACCCTTTTATTTACTGCCTTTTTCTTTTTAATGGCGTGGTATGTTGCGAAATATAACTCGTATATAATGCTGAGATATTTGAAAAACTTCGGACCGCAGGTGTATGCGGTGGGGAACGAACGCGCGCTATTGTCCTTACCGGGGAGTAGCGCACTTCACCGCCACACCATCCGGGTCCTTCGTTTTCTCTCTCAGCTATTTCTATCGATCTTTTGCCATCAGCAATCACCCGTCAACGGGATTGATCTGGGGAGCCCAAATCGGCATTGAACCCAGTTAAGTTGAGGCTTAATTTCCCACCGCATACACTTGCGGTCCGGAGTTTTGCAAATATCTCAGCATTATATAGAAGTTGTATAAGTTCTGCAAGGAGTAATACGATGCTCATCTTTCAGTTTTGATAACCTCCCGTTCCAAACATTACCAAAAAAGTTATCGTAGCGATTGAAAATAAAAAACCACGGGCTGCTTATCAAAAATGATGCTACACACCGCATGTGTTGCTAGTTCTTCGAGGCATAGTCACTTTTGCGCCTTTTCAATGGCTACACTCCCTCTGCCGCAACCCTCTTTAGCAGCAACAGTCTCTCGCCTCGAAAAGAGAAATTAGTGGAAAATTATTAAGAACATATCCTCCTATGGACGATGCCGACCATAGCATCTCCTTTCGATAAGCTATCGATTGATTGCAAGAAGCTTGGGAAAAATTTCTGTACACCAATATGAACAGCTGGAATGAAGATAACACCTAAAAGCTTCCTACCGCCCACTGCCGCAAAATCGTTATGAAACCCAGGAGTGTCATTCGTCACGAGAATGTTAAAAGAGTTCGGTGAAAAAACACTTCCATAAGAAAGTTATTTTTGTGTCATTTCACTCATCTCATGTGTCATTCTCCAGTAACGATAAAAGAAGGCTGGACCGTGGTATCTACGAGAAACATCGCTTTACAAGCACTTTTTTCAGTGATGACAGCCCCGATTTTCATTCCTCATTAAAAATCTGTCATAACTCAATTATTCGCTAAGATTTAAAGTAGATATGATGGTGAGCTATGCCTGAATCAACAAAACTCCAAGAAGGTAAGAACAGTTAGATCCTTCTAAGTGGGGGCTTTGATGAGTTCTAGCCAAAGACCTACCCAGGATTTCATTGGATATCGGCTTTCGTTTGAACTTAAGTAATCGTAGCACCGAATAGCAAGCAGAGATGGGCACATAAACGCCAACAATAACAAACGGGCTTTCATGCTGAAATGATCATGCCGTGACCAAACATCACATTTCAGAAAAAATAAGTAGAACCGAGTAGTCGAAAATCAATGAGAATTCTGAGCGAAATCAAAAATAACATGTTTGGTAGAGCTATAAACAGTGTTTAACCATACAACAAGCCGACGGCGAGAAATAATGGATTTGAAATGGATATTTCTGAAAATTTCCAGTGATTTGAATTAGAAAGAATCATGCAATGATTCTGCCCGTCATAGATCACCGAATAAATTCCAATACTGCCAGGGTTGCTAATTCATTAATACATACGACCCAACTCCACATGCCGTGAGAATCGCAACACCTTTTTTGTCTTGGTTCGTTGTATTGCAGCTGTTACCAAAATATATGTCATTATTACTAAAGCATATATATGTATATATATATGCATACTACAGCTACCAACAGTTTTCTTTCTCGTCGTAGCTGGGCTGTGAGGTGTTCGCGGGTGTCGGGGTGCGATGCACAGTGGAGGGGATTCATTCTTCGGCGGGGCCTCCCAAGTTGAGAAGGAGTCTAGCGTTTCCATCAGGAGGCTCAACAAAGAGTAAACGAAAACAGGGATCCACCACCGCCCTGGTATCGAACGAGTTGGATGTTAGCAAATTTCTCTCCGATTCACAAGGGCGGCGACTGCTTGTGGTTGGTGAGGACTTGAGGCAGACTTTGGCTAGGCTAACCTTAGGACTCCAGAGAATCACAAAGGCTAAACCAGCAAAACTCCGAAAGAGTGGAAATTGCTCTATGGCTAGCACAACCAGTGAAGACGGACCGACAAAGTGTTCAAACATATAAGTATAATCACGATCTTAACCTTTTTATTTACTGCCTATTCTTTTTTAGCAGGGTATTTGCGAAATATAACTACTATAATGCTGAGATATTTGCAAAACTCCGGACAGCAGGTGTCTGCGGTGGGGAACGAACGTACTACTGTCCTTTCCGGGGAGTAACGCGTTCACCACCGCACCATGCTGGTCCCTCGTTTCGCCTGTCTCTCAGCTAGTTCTATCGACCTTTTGCCATCAGCAATCACCAGGAACGGGATTGGTCTGGGTAGCCCAAATCGGCCTCAGCTTAACTGGGTTCAACGCCGATTTGGGCTCCCCAGATCAATCCCGTTCACGGGTGATTGTTGATGCAAAAGATCGGTAGAACTAGCTGAGAGACAGGCGAAACGAAAGATTCGCATGATGTGGTGGTGAACGCGTTACTCCCGGAAAGGACAATAGTGCGTTCGTTCTCCACCGCAGACACCTGCTGTCCGGAGTTTTGCAAATATCTCAGCATTATGGAAGTTATATATAAGTATACATATTGCAAAGTTTTAGTACAAGTTTTTCGTATTCTCTTACAACCACTTCGAAGCACGGGTAGAGGTGCTACCTCCACTCAGATTACTCTCCTACAGTCGACAGGGGGCGAACATCCACATAACGACAATGGCCAGCTGTGGATCAGCGACTCGAATCCATCTCTAAAGAAGGCCAAGGGGTCAAAATGTTAACCGAATAAAGCTTTTATACCAATCTCATGTTTGCTTAATCGTCTAGGACGACATTGGTTTTACTTACTTGATAGTTGAATGGCCCGTCTTCACTGGTTGTGCGGGCCCCAGCATAATCTCCATTTTTCGGAGATTTGCTAGTTAAGTCATTATGGTTCCCTGAAGTCCCGAGGTTGGCCTGGCCAAAGTCCGCTCCAGAACACTGATATTCTACATTGTTAATTCTCGCAGGATTCATATTGCACTTCAAAAATCTTTCTTTTCAATAGTGAGTGACTGGAAAGCTTTACTGCATCAGAAATGTCTTCACTTCCATGCAAATACAATTGTAGAGCTTTTACGTTCATTCTTCGTATTCTTTTTGAGCAAACGCGAGGTGATATTTTTATTCTTTATTCACGAAAAAGCTGACGTTTCGATAGACAGATTTCGCCTTTCTCAGAGCCTTCAAGGGTCAAGTTGACAGCAATCTATTCGGCCGAACACCTCCATAACCATACAAAGAAAACTCTAAACCAAGATTTCGATGACATTGAACACAGCTTTGCACACTCAGCGCTTTCTATGAGGTTTCCACTAAGTATGCCGCGTGAAAACCAACTGCGCAGAAATCACATGGAAGCATAATGTGCCCCTCCCATCAGACCAACAGTCTTCTATACTGCCCTATATCACGCCTGATAATGAGGCATTCTTCCATGCGGTTCATTTTCGGATTTCTGGAATTAATCCAGAACGCCTCGAGAGTTTTGCGCGCGTGTGTTCTTGATTCCTGTGCGAGGATCATGACACGTACTTCAAATTCCTCCCCGTTTTGTCGATGCGTCCTATGCGTGCCTAGTGAAGTATTTGGTCTACGCTTGCCGACTAGGTGTCCTTTTATACGTACGCAGAGTGGTCTACCCGTTTCGCCAACGAATTCGTCTTCGCACGCTCTACAAGAGATCAGATAGACTGTTCCCGAACTCATGCAATCACAGTCTCTACCATTGGGGAGAATTATGCAATTTTGCATTGCACATAGATGGTCGTAAAAGCGGTAGTGAACTAGCTGGCGTCTTAGATTACTCAATGGCGTTTCAATTATCGTTACCGAATTTTCTAGATCCGCCCTTCTTAAGCAGCGTTTTATAGCTGCACTTACACCATTTGAGATCAAGGGTAGGATAAACGGGACCTTTTTGTCGCTAGAGTTACCGTTTGGGAGCTACCAATTTCTCTTACACCTATCCCGAGTTACAGTTTCGTAGCCGTTAGAAATGGCTACTTGTCGCACCAAGTTCCGGGATTCCTCTTTCTGCTCTCTTCCCTTACACACGTTAGTTGCTGTTAGAAACATGTTTCTTACAAGCGCCCTTTTCGTGTGAGAGGGATGAGAGCAGAGGTAATGAACCAAGTTGTTTTTACTACTTGGCTTTCGATACCATTTCGTAATGTAGCCGTTTTCTGACAGGACGTTCAAAAATGGAAGCCATTTTTCTTTCGGCTTTTCTCGGGTGAACTTGATATACTCTGACTGTGCGTTTAACAATTCGAAGCACTTGTCTATTTCCTCTTGTGTTGAGCAAAGGACAAAGCAGTCGTCTACATAACTACAGTAGAGTAGCGGCCCGAGATCAGTCACCGGTGCTTCCACCTTAGACATAAATGCAATGGCAAGGCTTGGAGCCAGTCGTTGTCCCATTGCCAACCCTCTTATTTGAGCGTAGTACTTTCCAGGCCATCTGAAGATTGAGCAGCTCAAGCATTTTTTTAAGAGTGCCATCAGGTGCTCTATCCTGAAGCCATACATGTTTATTTCTCCTTCGTGTTGTGTAAGGAGTTCGAATATGGCTTGCATTGCGGAGTCATTCGACACGTTTGTATAAAGGGTGGTAACGTCGAAGGACTCCATCACGTACGCGCTGCTGGGCTGCGCAGTACGTAGATGAGCCAGAAACATTTGGGTATTCGTAAGATGGGCTGGGATGTGTTTCAACAACTGGTTAAATATTAGGGTTAAAAACCATGTTATCCTATCCGTTGGCCCGTCTATACCGCTAATGATAGGTCTAGCCTTAAGTAATGATGGATCGGTAGATGCAAGAACAACGCTGGATACTAACTTATGAGTTTTAATACGCAAGTACAAAACGAGGCATGTTGGTAAGTCAATTTTCAGTTGAGAAATAACTGATGGTTTTAAACCAGCAGCCCTTGCCATATTATCCCTCATATGCGAAGCCAAAATTCTGACTAATCGAACGCTTGAACAACACTATATCTTATATATTGTCTCATGCAGTATTTCATATACGGTGTATCATATGTACCATACAGAGTATTTCATACAAAAATTCTCATTTTACCAGTTACCTCTAGTTACGTGAATACCTCGAAACATGGTTGGATTCTCTGATTAAATCACGCGCAATCATGTTCGCTTCGGCACAATTTATATTTGACTAGAAATCTGGCACTTTAAAGAGCAGTTTTTGTTTTTGTGGACCCTCGAAAGTCCTGAAAGCTTTGCTACGACGTTGCTACCTGCCAGCTAACGAATGATTTCTTGGCAGGATGGTAGTGAAATCTGGCAGCAGTATTAGATGTACAGTGGAAGGAAAGTTAGGCTCCGCCTAGAAGGAGCTTGGAGGGAACACCCATACCGAACATTGCAAGTGGACAAACAGGAACGTTTTTTAGACGGAGCACTAACGAATTCGAAAGAAATGAGATTACGTATCTGAATAAAGTTGATCAAAGCTTTGGAGACACTGCGTCCTCTTCAAAATGTAGAGTGCTTCTAAAACAATGAAGATATCAATGTGTCGTTTTCTTGTTCAGCAATCGCGAGGTTTTTAAACAGCATATATTTACAATTTTAACTCTTTTATTTACTGCCTTTTACTTCTTAATGGCAGGGTATGTTGTGAAATATAACTCGTATGAAGCGCTGAGATATTTGCAAAACTCCGGACCGCAGGTGCATGCAGTGGGGAACGATCACGCGCTGTTGTCCTTACCGGAGAGCAGCGCACTTCACCACCACACCATCCAGGTCATTCGTCTTGTCTGTCTCTCAGCTAATTCTATCGATCTTTTTTCCATCAGCAATCACCCGTTAACGGGATTGATCTGGGGAGTCCAAATCGGCATTGAACCCAGTTAAACTGAGGCTTAGTTATAATCACAATCTTAACCCTTTTTATTTACTGCCTTTTTCTTCTTAACGGCAGGGTATGCTGCGAAATATAACTTGAAGGACCCGGATGGTGTGGTGGTGAAGTGCGCTGCTCCCCGGTAAGGACAACAGCGCGTGTTCGTTCTCCACTGCACACACCTGTGGTCCGGAGTTTTGCAAATATCTCAGCATTTCATACGAGCATACATTTACGTCCATAAAAACACAATACAATACAACGCTGGCTGACGTTTCGGCAGTATCGCCTTCTTCAGAGCCTGGAAGGGTATACTGATATACAATCTACTAGGCCAAACGCTTCAATAACACTTACAAAAAGACGAAAGACTCTTTGGTAATTACATGATCAACAACTTCTCGAAAAACCCACCGCTTTTTCGTGACTCCAATGAGGAAGTTTAGAACAGCTGATTATAGTCGCATGTGGTTGACGACTGCACCATCCCACATCAAAAATCGATGCGAACGTACGGGATCAGGTCGCGTATGACCTCCGGGCATTCGTCCCTGCTATTCATTGTAGGGTTTTTGGCATTGGCAACTAAGCGCAGCTATAAAACGATGCTTAAGAAGGGCAGGTCTAGAGGAATCGGTAGCAATAGTTGAAATACCACCGGCTACTCTACGTCTTCAATTAGTTCGCAACAGCCTGTATGACCGTCTTTGTGAAACAACAAATTGCGTAATTTGCCCTTACGACAGGGACGGTGATTGCATGAGTTCAGGTACGATATACCTGATCTCGTGTAACAATTGCGGAGATGAATATATTGGCGAAACGGGCAGACCTTTGTGTATCCGTATAAAAGAACACCTAGATGGCAAACGAAAACTAAGACGAAGCAGCCCACTGGGCACGCATAGGATACAAAAGCATAGCGGAGACGATTTTGAAGTAAAAGTCAATATCCTTGCACAGGAGTTCAAAACAACAGCGCGAAAACTCCTTGAGGCTTTTTGGATCAATGCCAAAAACCCTACAATGAATAGCAGGGACGAATGCCCGGAGGTCATACGCGACCTGATCCCGTACGTTCGCATCGATTTTTGATGTGGGATGGTGCAGTCGTCAACCACATGCGACTATAATCACCTGTTCTAAACTTCCTCATTGGAAGTCACGAAAAAGCGATGGGTTTTTCGAGAAGTTGTTGATCGTGTAATTACCAAAGAGTTTTTCTTTTTGTAAGTGTCATTGGAGGGTTCGGCCTAGTAGATTGTATATCAGCATACCCTTCCAGGCTCTGAAGAAGGCGATACTGCCGAAACGTCAGCCAGCGTTGTATTGTATTGTGTTTCTCTATGGAAATAAATGTATGCTGTTTAAAAACCTCGCGATTGCTGAACAAGAAAACGACACATTCATATTCCAATGCCGAGGTTAAGAGAAAGTCGATCCTGGGAACTATTACAAAATGAAGATATCATTGAAATATTTGAAAACTGTGGCAGCTAAACTTGAAAATAGTCTGGAATTCTACCTAAATGAAGCAGACATGAGAGATTATCGCTCTAAAAACTTCCCATGAGTGATGAAATTTAGAAATGGAGAAGCTGAAAGACAAAATTTTCTTTAGCCAATAGAGAATAGGAGAAGAGAATTCGAGCTTAGAAGAGGTTTAGTAGAGACAAAAGTTTGACACGCTTGTTGCACGGTTCAAAAAACGTGAAAGCAGCAAATGTGAAACCCTTTGCAGCAAATATTTTGAACTTTGAGCAAATTTTCCTATTAGAGCAAAGGAACGAATTGCAAGCAGATGAATGGAGGAGCGAATAATGCATGAAAATATTCCAGTTGTGTGGGTTTAGTGAAGTACCAGTTTGATTCAATTTCTATTCAATAGGTACTACTGTAGGGTGAAAAGTCCTGTCTGAAAAATATGAAGAAGAAAATTACGAAAAGTGAATAGGAACAGCAAAAGAAGACGAAACACCCAAACCGATGCTAATGAGCGCGATGATTAGATTTCACTCAACTTAGTACGCTTTTTGTCGTCGGGATATTTTTCTGCGATCCACTTCTTCACCATGAAAGTTCACATGCTATTTTAAACGAAAAGATTGAAGACCACAAAACCGAAAGCGTTGTAATAGGAAGGCCACTGATCTTTAGTTTGGATGCTACAAATAAATTGGTACGAGCCAAGTTGATATGTTAGGCAGCGATGGTTATCATTACAACCGAATTACATTCTGAATGAACTTCACGGATATGTTGCCAATCTAGTTAATAGTCAATGAGGAAAATCCCTAATGACGATTCCCTAGTACATTATCGTCTTTCGTTGCCCTAGTGATTCGTGCACATTACAGTGGTCCCAGGATGAGCACACGTCTATTCTAATCCGCTGTTAATCCTCTACTTACTACCTGTATGAAAGCCACGCAATCGCGTAACCGACTAAATATCTATTAGTGAATGAGATTTATGGTAAATACAGACATCATTTAATATAATATGAAGCAGTGGGGAGTTTTCGATCAATATAAATATACAAAAAATATATATTTTAAAAAGCCCGAAAAATCTACAAGCTAAGAGCAGATTCGATTAAGCATGCATGAGTTATCCTATAGATCAGTGATAGCAACAATTGGGCACTGTTGCAAATTATGTTAACACAGGAAGATCACCGTCGAAAGAAGAGATGCTTTTAGTATTTGGATAAAGAAAGAAGCACTAATTGCATTTGAGATCGTCATCTATATTTCATTACTTACCTACTCGGACGGTCCGTCTTCACGAGCTGTCCGGAGCCCAGCACATATGTCAATCGTTCCTTTCTCTCGCATTCGTAGTCCATGGCGGTGGCCTTGTTCGAGCATGCTAGCGCTTGTGAGTCTCATACCGTGATCTGTAAAGCAACTGCAGCTGTGGACACAGCTGATTAACTTTGTTTGCGAACACGTCCGCCTAACGTGTAGGTGGTCGCCTAAGGGAACGTTTGCATTCCGTTGGAGTTCACTCTACTGCTCTTTTCGTCCATCTGTCGTCTATTATTCTCATTGTGTGACCATCTATGTTTCGCTATCGATGTTCTATCGATGATATTCTCCTGGATCTCAAAGATGTGACAGATTTCGAAGGTCAGAGCTTCGCATTTCGGCTACATATTGAGGGTGGCGGTTATATTTCAGAAGACATCGCTCAAGCGCCTTGTGAGTAGTTCGAAGCATTCTTGACGTAGTTGGAGTATCAACCCACGACTCTGCAGCATAACAGAGCGCTGGGAAAACCGCAGAACAAAGAGATGAGCGCAGATTTTCAGGTCCTTCGCTTGGTCGGTGGCTTCTTTGAAGAGCCCGAATGCGGCCCAAGCTGCTCTCCTTCTTCTATCTAGTTCCCTCTTCACGTTGTTTTCCATGTTCATTGATCGCCTAAGGTAAACGTACAAGGTGGTCTCCGCAATGAGATCCAATTCAATTTTTTCGCCTTCGCACCATGGATTTTTGTCTTCCTTCGATTCATGCGAAGTCTGATCTTTGTCTCCGTTTCGCTGAGCTCGTCGATCATCACCTCTGCTTCGCTACTACTCCTTGACAAGACGACAGTGTCGTCGGCAAAATGAAGGTTTGGTAGAGATTATTCATCAATAAGAACGCCTTCCTCATCCCAATCGAGTGAATTCATTATCCACTGCAACGCGGCACTGAACAGCTTTGGCGATATTGTGTCGCCTTGTCGAACCCCTTCTACTATGGGTATTGTAAGAGGTCGATGGAAAAGCTGTACTTTCGTAGTGCAGTTCCGATAACATTTGTACAGAGCCCTTATGTAGGACGGGTCCACTACTTGGTCGACGAGCGCTGATAGGATTACATTCGTTTCGACACTGTCAAACGCTTTCTCATAGTCGACAAAGGTTAGGACTAGAGGCAAGTGGTATTCCCGACCAACTTCGATGACCCTGGACACGGTTTGGATGTGGTCCATGCAGCAAGATGCTTTTCGAAATCCTGCTTGCTCGGCTGGTTGCGCATCATCCAATCTCCTTGCTATGCGCGAGTGGTTAATTCTTGTGAAGAGCGTGTAGAGCGCACTTAACAAGCACATGGAACAATAGTTACGAAGATCCCTTCGGTTTCCCTTCATGGGCAGGAGGACCGTGCGCGACGTCCTCCACTGGTTCGGAATTTTTTTTCTTTTGAAGGTATCCTGTCATAAGATCTGCGAGAAGTACGTGTAAATTGTGGCCTCAAGCTCTAAGGAAGTCGGCAGTGATATTATGGGGTCCTGGAGCTGTGCCTCTTTTCATGCTTTCTATCGCAACTCGAACCTCCAACGGAGGAATTCCAGGTGGTTTTTCTCCAGCGGGGATATTAGGGCCCGGGACGGAGATTGTGGAACGGAAAAGGTTGGTGTAGAACGTTTCCGCTATTAATTCCATATCATGGCGAAAAGTTTTGACGACCCCATCTTTGTTCATCAAGCCTGACAGCGGAACACTATAATCACACAAGTCCCGACGGCATTTTTTCGGACTAAGTGAACTCGTGCAGCTGCAAAGCAGCTGCTTCCAGTAGTTTCTTCTCCTTGTACCGTTGCAGATCTTCCTGCAAGGCTCTTTTGCAGCTTGCATTTATCGTTAACCATGTTAAACGTGTTGCAGTAGGAACAAGATTTAGTTTCCTTCTCTTTTCGAGCAACTCCTTAGTAGTGATGGTGATGCGATCCGATCTTCTTGCTTGAGAAACTGAGGCGAAGTAGGCACAGCTTTTCAGTCCTTCGACAAGCACCTCGTAGTCTTCGGTCGGGTCTTCTTTAATCTGCCAGTCATGTTTGGACAGCACTTCGTTTAGAATGTTCTCGTCGTATACAACTAGATTTTTTCCTCGTGGTCGATGACGAGAGTCCGCATCAATCATGCCGTTGGGAGACTCCCATATCCAGCGGCGGCTTTCTTTCTTCTGGAAGAACGAGTTTCCATGGAAGAGGCGTGCTGCTGACAGCTGTCCTGCGAGACGGTTCCAATTCTCATTTCTTTCTCCTAATCCAAAATTTCCGATCCTGTATTCGCTCTCGTTGGCCTTTCCTATTCTGGCGTTGAAGTCTCCAACAATAAATTCATAATATGCTGTATCATTGCGGATAACCTCCTCCAACTGATAGTAGAACGCATTTAATTAGTACTCATCAGCTGGGTCGATCGGTGAGTAGCAGTTGATGAGAGTGATCTTCTTATGATTCTTATGATGTGACAGTTGAAGACGGAGGACGGCTATGCGAGTGGAAAGGATCACGTATGAGCCGACTAGATGGATAATGGACGGGTAGACGAGAAAGCTTACGGCACCGACATTTCGTGACGGGACCTTTTTTCCACGGATCACAAGAGTCCCATTGTTTAGTTGGCGTATGTCGGTCTTCTTGAATTTTGTTTCTTATAATGCGATCTGCGGCTACAAGAAGGGCGTGAAAATCGGCGTCTGTGGAGAGTGTTCTGGCATCATGCGTGCATAGTAAGAAACAATCTACATGGCGCGTCGTGTTTGTGTTCGTAAGAACCCGTTCCAATGACGTCCTGTGTAACCCGAGATTTGCTGGCCTCTCACCGATCATCTCACTGCCTGACGTCATAGACGCGAGCACCCAGTGTGTGGAGTACTGAGGTTGGCCTATTGCTGGCCGTGCAACTTGGTCCTACCTGGGGTCCTGACTTAGCCTTGCATGGGCGTATCCAGGTCTTCACTACGATATGGACCAGAGAGAGGTCTGTTTTCGGCGACGAATCCTTCGCTCGGTCTTCCCACTAGTCGATTCGGAAAGATGTTAAAATCGAAATCAGAAACGAAAGTAGGAATGTAAAAGTAACCGACCGTTCGAGGACGATGTAGAAGCCGAATTCCGAATATTTGATTACTTAGCACTTACTTAGTACTTAAGTAATATGTTGGATTCAATAGCTTTTATGGATGCATGCATGTGACTAAAATGCATATTCAGGCTGGAAAATGACTTGATTACGTCGTAAACGCATCAGACCGAGTGTAATATGCACTCATGACGCCGTTACGTTCGTTGAGTGCTATAGGCTTCTCGAACCACTGACTACGCCAGAACTATACTGAACAGTAAGTTTTGAATTAAGAAAGTCAGATGCGAAGGAATCTTGGAGTAGTATATCGTCACAATGTTCTGAAATCCACTTAACGACAACATATTCCTTTAGTAGTTTTTTTTTATTCCTGTTTTTTTATAGTGTAGAAAGCGAGGTAGAGGTGTTATTCCATCAAGAAAAGAAATGCGATGAATTCCTTAAACACTGAAAATGTTCACTTTCAAAAAGGCATCATATCCGCTTTCTATTGATAAGTGAGCAGCTAGATGAGCTAAAATTTTCTAGATACAAGTCTTATGTGGAAAGAAAAGATCTTCAGCTTCAACTTGTAAATGACGATTTTTAAATCCAAAAACTATCATTTTAAATTGTAAAAGTCAAAGGAGAGAAATCTACCAAAATCTTCCAGTTAAGTGGGAGGCTGCCCTTCATTTGGAATACAAGAACTTAAGATTTATTGCTTTTAACAGATCTAGAAGTACGAAGCTGTTTCCAGTCGTCAACTTCTAGGTGACATCTCTAGAAATACTATGGACGTATAGAGCCTGCGCAATTTTTTCCATGACAACCTATTCAATCATATTACCTTTTTACGAATGGTTGAAAGGTTACACCGATTTGCTGAGGTGTTGAATTCCGCGCAATGATGATAATTGAACAGATCCTTGCCTATACGGAGAAATTTACGTAGGTTATAGAACCTTCTGTACTTTTCTGGGATTTGCACAACAATTACTAACTATTCAGTCGAGTCTGAATAATCGATTCCTATTCAATAAGAGCAAAAAGACTTTTTTAATAATACGAGAAAATTCTATGTACCAACAAATTAGAATATAGAATTCAATATATGAATAGATGGAAAGGTTCGAATTCCTTTTAGAACAAATAATGAGCAGTCATTGATGTCAACTGAATCGCTCTAGGCTTGATGTGGGCATTTGATGTCGCCGTTGAAAACGTCTAAAACTCCTGAAGCACTCCATAATCTCATCAAGCGAATTTTAGCAAGAAGCTGTCACAGCACGTCGGCGCGCATTGTCAAAGTCGCTTTTGCCTTTAACAAGCAAACAACTTTCTGTTATTGTTACGAGCTTTAGAATCTTTTCCTTCCCACTGCGTTAGTATGAATATCCACTTTCATATGGGGCATAGTTTTACAGACTTCCTCACCGGTTCCTATTTAGATTGGCGAACGTCTTCTTGAAGAAGAGCGGATAATATTCTAATATTCTATATTCTTGTTCACCACAAACACCTTATCGATAATTTGCCATGTTTTCATGAAAATAGTGTCTCGCCCAGTTTCAAATGTGGGATGTAAGAACTAGAATGCTTCCAAGTTAATGTTCGATTGGTAATTTGACTTTACTTACGCACGTTTTACCAGTGGTTCTGTTTTGAGATATTATTCATCGTTCCAATGCTCGTTTTATGTGATTCCTATCTGTCTAATTGAATTACGGTATAAATTGTACTGCTGACGAAATTTGTATATTGGAATTCTAGATGTCAAGGCACTAATTCCGGCAAGTCTACTTCTACCAATTCAAAACTGGATGTTGTAGAGCAAGACTGCTCGAAACATTAATCGAGCATAGGGTTATGAAAATGTTAACGAAAGCGCAGTATAATGTTGGTTTAACAATTTCCGTCGTTGCGAATTCTACCTTTTAACAGAAAAGTTCACGCAAACCGTTTGCTGACTTGTTGCTGGTTTAATCCATCACAGCTTCTTTCATCCGAGTGAAGCGATTATAGAGGAGAAATGCACCCTGCAAATCGACATTTGTCTCCGAAAACTTCAACGACTAAGCCCCTTCATTGGTCAATAGAAGCGACCAACCTTTCTCCACTATAAGGAACAGCAAAATGTCGCACTACCAACGCTACAAAAGTTGAACAAGCTGGGCTACGAAACTCTTCCTCACGAATGATTCAGAAACCACGGTGAAGCTGAGACTGAGACTAGAACTCAAACTACTCGCCATAGAATTCTAGAATTTTATGCAACTATAAGTATAAGTCAAGTTCTCAATCCTCAAGCAGTAGCCCAATCCACCCAGGAAAGGTTTGTGCACTTTCGTTGATGGTGAATGTGAGGACACGAATTGGATGAGAGAAAATCTGACACTCTGATGATACATTGGATGTCGGATCATGCAGTAAAGAATTAGTTTTGAACTGAGACATGCTGCTTTAAAAATGAAGGTCGAAACCAGGCGTTAATTTCTAGAAAAGACAATAGTTGTTAATTGCTTAGTTATTTGAGCCCTTCACGGACGATGTGCGTTGTACGCAAGCATATGGCGGAAAATAATTGAGCCCGTCAACTACTAACAATTCTATCTAGGCTTATAGCAAACTTTCTTTACTAATTGAGATAAAAAGAATTGGAATTCACAGATCTTCGGCAACGTTGTTGGAGTCCTCTTTATAGTGAAGTTTCCGTTATTGACTAATGGTTCTGCCACGTGAGCCTTCTTGTTTCGCAGCGATATGCTAGCCCTCAAACTTGAGTAATTAAGTTGCTTATACATTAGGTTACACTAGCAACGAAGAAAGAATTTCACACATCATCCAAAGGCATCAGAAAGCACCGATAGATAGGGCCGTAGCTGATTTGATTTGGCAACGATGACTTTCATAAAGTATTTACAAACAGTGTAATTATTTGAGACCAAGATGCTAGATTAACAACGTGCAATAATTATATGACGATTGACGACAGCTTCAATGTGTTGGTGATGCAAGAGCACGGGACTTTATTCAGCATTATTCCAGCCTAGGCAAATCAAGGTACTCATGGGAGTAGAAGATTATCAGAAAGAGGAAAGTGATTAAAAAGGGCCACGTGGATCATCACATGTCGTCCATTAAAGCCAGTGACAGAAGTCGCTGGGTTAAGTCAGTAAGCAATGTTGTCGCACTCAATCGCGTGTCCAGTAGTGTACCCGATGATTTAGAAGGAGCATCAGTACAGAGCAAGCATGCAGACATTGTGTCAAGTAACTTGTGATGCAACAGGTTACATGGAAAGAATAACAAACAAAAATACATGATTAGTACAATACGTGTTAAAATGAAAGATGCAGAATAGTTTACGAAAAGTATTTTCTATACTCTTTTTCTATAGCGATAAAAACCTGATTTTCTGAAGCACCAGAGAGACAACACCACGCGTGTGTTTACAGATGTTCAAAACATATTTTTATAAAATCATCATGAAATTTATGCTAAATGGATTGGTTTCAGGAGTACCTCAGTAGGCGATAGCTAAAACAATATGGCAAAGCCTTTTCTATATGGCTATTTAACTCCTAATCGCTGAACTACTTTAGTTACCGGGGAATTACCTAAAGTCGCGAACGAACCAGTATAAGGGTTACGTGTTAAGATTCTTATCCATAACGTACACTTGTAATGGGAGGCTGAATACGGAAGGTCTGGAAAGGCAGCAATGATGAGCCTGATGAGCCTAAAATGCCTATTCGACTAGTGGGGAAACTGTGCTGCTGCTCTCCACCAACTTGTCAGGATACTTGCAACGAATAAACGGTAGGTGTTTATATGAAACTGTTTATTATGTGAATGCAAATTTATGTGTTAAGTTTTATCTGCTAGGATTATGAAAGTGTTTGGTTGAGTAGATAGCATGTCAGTTTAACCTCTCCAGGCTCTGCAGAAGGCGAAACCATCGAAACGTCAGCTGTTGTATGCTAATAAGTTCTGTAATGCCAACCTCGTGTTTGTTTATCGAAGAGAAAGAAAAACAGAGAATTATCAATCGATGTGGTCAATAGAAAGTTGGTCTGGAAATATTAACCCATTTTAGTTTCGGTTTTTCTCACTACTTCTTTTCCTAGTTATTTATTTTCCGCAGATTGTGTCCTAATAACGACGCTTATAGTAGCAAGCAATGGTGATTTGCCACTAGCTTCTCTTAACTCTAAAAAGCTATCGGCAAAATTTGTATTGCCAGTCTCAGTACAGATTAAAATGCCTATTGGTTGAACAGTGGTCGACTTACAAAAATCTAGAGTTCCAGGTCTGTCAAAACATATAAAATAAATTGAGTCAGAGACCAAATGAACGAGACTGCATTCCAAGCAAGAGACATCCAACTCTTTCAACTGTATCGACTTTGGATCCATCCAACACAGCTGTTTGCATCCACGAAAATTCCAGAAAGGTAAAAAGTAAATTTATAGCGCCAAATCTCGTTAAAAAGGACAAATACGAGGAATGAAGTGGACGATGTCCACTAATCTCCTAGTCGTCAGCAGAACCACACTTCCTCTAATCAATCCAGTAAGACAGTGTTTTTGCGTTTCATAATGGTTTCACGGTGTTGGTCAACAGAAAATTTGGTGTTTTATACTTCGTGCACACTACTGCCGGATACGGTTCCCAAGCGGGCTCGGTCAGCAACTAGCTATAGAGAACTTCTCTCTGGAAAAGTTCTCTATCTTCCTAGACAATAGTATTTGATGTCCATATATGGCCGCCTTGCAGTCGCACATCAAACACCGCAATGTAACTTTTGTAATCTACTCGGTCAATTATGTCCAGTTTTTCAGGCACAATAGCGGTTCAGAGCCTAATAGTATAGTGGGTCTCACTTTTGGTCTGCTGCTGGTTAGGTATAATGGAAGGTGACGTTGATGACATGTCTCCGCCGTCGAAGGCAGCTGGCTTATATTGGCTGTGGGAGCCGCGTGCGTATGCAACCGCGGCTAATCTGGATTGTTTATCCTGGGCCGCAGTAGACTGTACCTAACCGCCTGAAACATCAAACATCATTGGCTTCTTTTTTCGCAAGGAAGTAGTGAACTGTTCCACTGTTACGCCTCCTCCTTCGGATAAGCTATCGTTGGTATGCTACTGAAGTCAAACCTGAACCGCTATTGTGCCTGAAACACTGAACATAATTGACCGAGTAGATTACAAAAGTTACATTGCCGGGTTTGATGTGCGATTGCGAGGCGGCCAAATATGGACATCAAATATTATTGTCTAGAAAGATAGAGAACTTTTCCAGAAAGAAGTTCTCTATACTAGCCCTAGTTGTGATCACTTACGATTGCGAGCGGAAAACACTCCATCGTGCTCGGACCTCTTATTGTAGAACAAAAAACGTGGCATTTTTTAGAAATATTATGATCCTGACGCGTATGACTAGCTATCAAGGTTTTCGACCTACGTACTTCCAAAGCACCACCTATTTAGGACGAATATTAGGCAACCAGTGGAAACTGAGACAACATATTATGAATTCGAAATATGTCAATCGAACAAGAGATGTTTTGGAGTAGGCGAGTGGTTAACAAAAGAGAGTTTGGGAGAAATGAATAATAGGTGATCATCTGGAGACCTGTTATTCTTCGCGTAATTCGAGCAGTGACCAGCTTCATCGCTGTTCGATACCCATGAACACTCCACACACACGATCACCTTTATCACTTGTATCACCTGTAGTCCCGTTGATCGTCGAGTCACTCGGGCGGGCACCAGTAAATCTTCCATTTTTCCCTTGTTGCGTGCAAGAGTAGTCCAGTGGTTCTGCTCGCTCTAGGAACTCGTCGAACATCATATCTTTCTTCTAGGCTCTTCGTGAAGAACTCTGACCATCGGTTCGGTGGTCTTCCTCGGTGCGTTCAACATCGCGAGGAACCCAGTCATTAACGGCTCCTGTCCATCGGTTGTCATTCATATGCATTACGTGTCCGGCCCACCTTATCTTCGAATGCTTGGAGTACAGAACGGCATCTTTGATTTTTGATCGTTGACGCAGGTCGGAGCTTCGGATCTCTTCCTTGTGTGAAACGGGATACTACCAGCATCGTCCCTTCGACTTCGCGCTCAATAACACTGAGTGATTTCTCATCCTGTTAACGCAGCGACCAGGTTTCTGACGTGTACGTTAACGCAGGAAGCACCGTTGAGTCGAAAAGGTGGTACAGAGACCGGTATTCTAGGCACTCCTCACTACATCTTCGATGCTCCCAAAGCCGCTGGTTTCCTTCTACTCAACACTGGGGGTAAGTCGTTCATCGTGTTGATTTCTCGACCTAGGTAGACATAACTAGAGCATTCGGAGATACTCGTTCCGTTGAGCGTGAATGGGGCATACGAAACCAAACCGGTCCTCATGGACATCGTTTTTGTGAGATTTAGTCGAAGACCAATGTTTCCACAGGCTTTATCAAAGTCGTCAAGCATACGTTCCGTTTGACTAATATTTGGTGCTACAAGGACGATATTATCAGCAAGGCGAAGATGGTGTAACTGTCGACCATCGATTTTCACTCTCATATTACCCCATTCCAATGTTCGCATGACGTTCTGGAGGGTGGCGGTAAATAATTTTGGCGCGATGGTATCGCCTTACCTAATTCCTCTTTTGACGTCAATGTTAATAACGTTGAAAAATGGTGATACACTGGTTGTGAAATTTTCGTACGGCTCACGAAGAATCTCTACTGGGTACTGGTACTGGGTAGCGACTAATTCCTTGACTATCAAGGGTTTCAACGGCCGCTTCTGTCTCAGTTGAGTCAAAGGCCATCTGTAAATCGATAAAAGTGAGACAGAGCGGTCCTTTGTACTCTCGCGATACTTCAATGAGCCTTGTTGTCTTGTGGATATGGTCCATTGTAATAAATCCTTTTTGAAACTCTGCCTGCTCACATGGCTGTCCTTCACCTAGTGTTCTGTTAGTCCTGTTTAGGATGACTCGATTGAAAAGTTTTTTTTTTTTGTTTTTTTTTGTTTTTTTTTGTATTTTTTTTGTAGACAATTTTGTCTACAAAAAAAAATAAAATTTTGTAGACGACAGACAGTAGGCAGATTGGGCGATAGTTGCCGATATCGTGCAGGTCTGTTTTCTTGAACAATAACACGGTCTTGCTGATCTTCCACTGAGTAGGGACCTTGCATTCAGACAGGTAACGTGTGAAGAACCGAGCCAATGAGTATACGAGGATTGGCGGAAGGTTCTTCAGGTGTTCTGGTCTTATCCTGCCCGAACTTGGTGCTGTTCAACTTTTCACCGACAAAATGACATGTCGGATTTTAGAAGGGAGAACCGGTAGTACAACATATCCATCGTCTTGTATTTCATATGACGGAAAGTGGACGTCGCCATCGAAGAAATCTGAGTAGTATTCGTGAATGATTTTCTCCATTGCCTTTTTTGACGCTGTAACTGTCCTGTCTGGGCGTCGGAGTGCAACAATCTTGGTTATGTAATCAGCGAAGGTTCGATGGGCTTTGTGAATGCTTTTCCCAGCCTCTGCAGCTTGGACCATTACTGCTGCTCTTCTCTCTTTAAGATCTTTCTTTACCGCCTGTCTGCAGTATTTTGCAAGTTCGGACGTTAGTTCGCTGTTGCTTGCAGCTCGCGCGATTCCTCGCTGGCGTATCAGCTCGAGTGTTTATCGAGACAGATGTCTCTTGGTGACTTTCGAACTGTCAGCTTTCCATAGCGCTAACGTGAAGATGTTGAATGAGCCGATCGTATTCCTCGTCGATGTTATTGTCAACGGAATCTTCTCAACAGCCGACTAATGAGTTGAATAAGTCCCAGTTTACAGTGGTTTTAGGACCTCGTTTTCTGAATTTAGCGGCTTTTTCTGCTTTCTACGAGAAATGGAATCTTGCACGAAGGAAGCAGTGGCCTGATCCCATGTAGAATTTTGAGACAACAGTGACATCGGTTAGGCAAAACCTTTTATTTACTGTGATGTGGTCTATTTCGTTATGATATTCTCCATTGGGAGACTCCCACGTCCAGCGTTGAGGGTGGGGTTTCTGGAATTGTGAGTTACCATGGATGGTCTTGGTCGCCATGATAAACTCAGACAGCCGCTCACCCTGCTCGTTCCATTCTAATCGATGGGTCCCCATGTGAATTTCTTCAGACGTTCTTCTTGGTTCAATCTGGGCGTTGAAATACTCAATGATGAGCTTGAAGAATTTATGGTTTCCTCTGTACAATTTCTCCATGTCCATATAGAACGCTTCAACTTCTTCTTCGGCATAGTTTGATGTCGGCGCGTAAACGACGAAGATTGTCAGATACGGTATTGATCTACATTTTTTTAATCGTAAACGTCTGATTCGGGTTTTAAGCTGTTCGAATGAATCGATGTTCATGGACAAACTCGTGTTGACGAGAATACCGACGCCGCCGACTCCTCTACTCTCGCATGTTCCGAGGAACAGTTCTTCTCCGGTGTCATAGACGATGTTGAATAGGTGGCATCATCTCGTCTCGGCTGGGCCGATGACGTCGTACCTTTTCCTTTTTGCTTGCATGACAAGCCTTCCATCGAGGACTCGGATGCAAGTGTATGTGCATTGTAGGGATAGATCGTCACCTTAGTTCTTTGCAATCTAGGCAGCTTCCATTGACCCTGAGATTTTAGCAGCCACCCCGTACTCGTCCTACCCAACGCTGCGAAATTGGGGGCTCTTTCGGGGTCAAGAGAATGAGGTCTGTTTCTTTCACTGTTTTTTGATACCCACGTATAGCTTTCTAGACTGCGGACATGGAGCTGGGTATGCCACGGGATGCTTGCCAAGCTCCCCAAAGTGGAAATGGCACTTATTTGTTGGAGGCCACTTCAAACCGCCTCCCATATATTTTCCTGTGACTTGATTGCAGGCTTTTGACCGAGTTGATTCGTAGAATACAACCCGCATAAACTAAAATGCACCCACACACGTGTGCATGAATACGCCTCGTAAATACAGAAAGTATGTGCCAAATCGGCGCAGCAGAAACAGGGAGTCCTTCCCCTGGCCTGCATCTCAGAAAAGCAAAGATCGCTTTTGGTCCGCTGTTAACCCTCTGTCCGCCACCTGGGGATGCACCATGTAGCCTCGCGACTGGCAGGCCATCGGTATCCCTCATAAGAGGGAGAACCGTGGCGCAGGTACGATAGGCTGATTAACCATTGAAGAATATCTATTAGTCATATAATAGTAAAACTAAGTGTTCTAAGCCTATTCGGATAACATTTTGACGTCTTCGTCTTTATCAGAGCCTATGATCCGAGTCAATGGTACGCAGTTCTTCGTCTACTCGACTCGACGGTTTCATCTTCGTATTGAGTCGGATCCTCCTCAGTGGACCGCCTATCGAATGAGGCATACTCACCCGGCGACGCTCGTTTATACAGCGTCCTGGTTCTTGATAATAATGATTGTCATGCTCTTAAGTTTTCTACAGCCTAACGCCCTCATCGATTAACGGATGATTGCCGATGACACTGGTAGATAGAAAACTAGCTGAGAGAAAGGTGAAATGAAAGAAGCTCATGGTGTGGTGGTTAACGCGTTGGCCCTTGGAAATGGTGATAGCATGTTCGATCTCCATCGCAGGCACCTTCCTTCCAGAGTTTTGCAAATATCTCAGCATCAATATTGTTGATTTCGCATAGTACCTGTCGTGAAAATTGTAGTAAGCAGTAAATAAAAAGTTAACAATGCGTGGAGCCCCTCTATGATGGTAGCTGATAATCATACCGACTTCCAGAGGTTGGATTTTATGCGAAAAACAGGTTGTTTTCGCCGGAAAATCAGTATTATCAATAACCAACAATCATGTAGAAAAAAGCGTCGCCTCGTGAGAATGCCTCCTTCGAAAGATGCCACTTAATACGACGACGAAAATGCTAAATCTAGAACATGAACAAGTGTGGACCATTGACTCGCATCGTCGGCTCAGATGAAAACGAAGATGTCGAGATGTTAACCGAATAAAGACTATTTATCAACCTCGTCTATGCTTACCAAAGAAGGAATGTGTATTGATTAGCCACGCTGAGGTTAAAGTAAAGTCGGTTTTGAAATAATAATAGTGTTATAATAATGTGACAGGTGGCAATGTAGAGAAATTTATGAGAATTTTCGACGTCTGACATTGTGAAACTGAATTCGATTGGGTAACTGATGAACACCAAATTTTCAACTGAACCCAACTTTCAACATTTGGATATCTATGGATTTCTTGACTTGGAAAACCATGAATTACTTGCATGAGTCTATGTAACCGATGTTTTTTGTACTGAAAATATCCCAGCGATTGTCAAAAGGATAAAGTGCAGTCTTGTTGTTGGCACTGTGGAAACAACGTGTAGTTCGATGTTGTGTTTCGTAATTGAAGGTTTACTGGAAATAGCCAAAACGAGCATTACTACCTTCTGATCTCTACTAACATGCTGGCAGTCCACTTACTTCGGTAGGATGAAATTCTGCAGCTCTAGAAGCCAAGTGTAATTGTTTTGTCAGGATTTAGGAATGTTGCTGTGCTTCACCAAAACAGCTCCTTAACTTTTTCGTGTTGAATATTTGGCTTAGCAAGGTGATGATTAGGAGCTTCGATTTCGATTTAATCATTGCATTTGATGTTCGAAAAGATATTTATTGGAACACGCGAAGAACAAGTCTCGGTTTAAGGACAATTAATGTATCGCTCAAGAGTCACAGCGCTAACTGTTTGTAGGCGAAACTAGTTTTGAGAAAAACTTTGCTGAAACCTTACTAGCGCTCTACAAATATTTAGCGTTCGACATACAGTTCTCACTACTTTATGTGCACTAACCTGTAATAGCGCACCAATAACGTTGTTGATACAAAACTAGCAGTTTTCGTTATCATCGTTGTGGCTGTCATTAGTACTCATCACTCAAGCTTCATTCGATTCGAATATAAACGCATTTTTATGAACCTCTCCCCTTCCAGTAAGAGGTACGCGATGGAAATTAATCTCAGTGCGCTATTAACTGGAAGTGAGAAGGAAGATATTGGTGGCAAGAAGACAGATAGGAAGATATTATGAGAGAAAGTTGGCATATATGATACTATTCAGCATTTGTTACACCGCAAATATTGAAAATACAGCATAGCTACTGGATTGCGGGGAATCAATGTGTTACAATCAATGAACTTTGGTAAACTCAATAACCTGGATTGGTAACAACAACGCTTTCCGTGATGGCGTGAGATGAGTAATTTTGGCGTAATAACCATCACGGTGAAAAGTGGGTCGGCATCTCTTGAACGCCAATTTGTTGAGATTCAACCAACGACAACTTCTCATTAAACTCTCTCGAAATTGGTCATTAAATATAGATTAAAACAAGAATTAAAAAATGGTCATCCTTGAGCACGTGAATGACAAATTACGAGCGTCAGTGATAAAAAGAAGTGGTTCTGAAGTTCTACTCCATTAAAATTTGTTCTCAGCGGTGATGAATGATCTTTATCGCAACATGAAACTTCAAAGTAATAACAGCTGATCGTACAGGATTAGGAAATCTCTGATATACCATGCATTATTTCCCAGGACCAACTTTATATTAAGCACAGCATTAACCAATAATTCGTTGTTTTCTTGAGTCTTGACCACCTTGTCATTATAACATTTGTTAACGGTAGCTAACGTTTCGGAGGACTTAGCCCACTTCGGCGCATGAAAAAATCAAGTTCATTCAATCAAGTTCAAAATCAAGTTGTTCACGAAAACCCTAGAAGAAAGCTGTAACACTCAACGGGTCTCTAGACTCTGCAGAACTCACTGGGCTATTCTTACACGCGACAGGGAAAATGGAAGATTACGATCAACAGGACTACAGGTGATACAGGTGATACTGGCAAGAGGATTCCTCTCTGAGGCCTACATCGGGACACTCATCTCTACCAGAGCTACCAGAGTACAGCTGGTCAAGAAATCGACATTTCTATTTAGAAATTTGGTTAAAAGGTCAATCACTGGTAGAAATGCACGCCATTTTGGAAAAATCCTAGTCTCAAAATAGGAAAACACCGTTCAATAAACATGATATGCGAAGTATGGACGTTGATTAAGACGTACAAACACCATTCCATGGTCGCGTCGAAACTGCAAGGAGTGCTCTTCGAATAACCTCTCTAACCTCTTCAGGGTCGCGAACCTGGTTCTTGTCTTGTCCAGAAGGATAACAGCACTCAATTGATCCATCAGTAGGCTACCCCAAGTCATTGGATAGGCGAGATTTGCATACAACTGCATTTCCTCTAAAGATGCTAAAGAAGTTATCAAGTCAAATGCATGGCGCTTGCTTCAGAAACTGCTCAGCACCACTTGCTTTATCTTTCTATTTTTTATCCTTATGGATACAATTCGAGTAGATTCCACTTGAATGCGGCTGCGAAGACGCACATCGAAACAAGGGACGGCTTTCAGAGATGACCTGAATCTTTGCGACTTTGGAAAAAGCAAAGACTTCAGAAATCGTTGACCACAATAAGAGTTCATACAACATCCTCGTACGACGGTAAAATTTAAAATGGCCTACAGGTAAAACTCAGTCATAAAGATGTTTATTCGGCTAACATCTCAACATCTTCGTCATCAGAACTGATGATTCGAGTCGATGGTCCACAGTCGTTCGTCTTCTAGACGACTGAAGACGAGAAGATGAACAACTGTAGACCATCGACGCGGACCATCGGCTCTGATGAAAAGGGAGGCATCGAAACGTTAGTCGAATAAACGTCTTCATCGACTTCGTGTTAGCTTAACAGTCTAAGAAGATACTCATTTTTACTACCGTAGTTAAATAACGGTCGATTTGAAAAATCTGTTGACCTTTTTCTTCACCCCTTCTGTCATGTTACCACTGCTGTATTATTAATGTTTATATGAGCCTTCAAATGCCCAACGGAGCGTGTGGCGTAGTGGTCGGAGGCACCCTACGGTACTCACGTGGAGTCGATCACAGGACTACTTACATGAAGGATCTCTATAGATGACTCAATGATCACAGTGAAGCTTTCAGCAAACATGCTGGATGCGAAACTAGAGTGAACGTCATTCTCTTTGGTGATCATCACGGCATTGTCATATTTGATGAAAGATTAACCACTTCATCTCCAAACAATCGAGCTCCAGACGTCGACGAAGCCGTTACACGAAAGTTCAGTTCCAACTAGTTCTCCTTCACTCCATTCATAAAATATAAAAGGACCGCCTAATATTCTTTTCCTTTCATTTGTACTGTGAACCTTGTTTAAATCACATGATAACAGAGTCCAACTAGAAAACTAGAAGAAAGATGTGCAAATTACTTCATTCCACGTATGCTTTATCGAAGCGACATTATTCGAATTTGATCGTTTTAGAAGCGTAGGCCAAAAGATATGGAGTCTTCGTCAATGGTAACCATCAAAAATAAATAACGATCGGCGAAACACTGAAGCCTAGTTCGAGCTATCATGTGCTATAACTTTGCCATTCTTGTTCTCTATTCTGTCTTTTCTATATTCTCTACTAATACTCATTTTCTGCTAAATCTACTCATCTCTACGTTTTTTTGCATAATCCCAACGGATTTTTGTCCGTGCTTCGGGACTAGCTTGATCCTGGACTTGGACTTGGACTTCACTAGGACTACATGACTTCTCGATGCTCAGCTCACTTACAAAAGACTTTCAGCTCAATAGTGAAATGAAACTAATGTTATAGCAATACGTCGTTTTCTTGTTCAGCAACCGCGAGGTTTTTAAACAGCATACATTTACATCCATAGAGAAACACAATACAACACAACACTGGCTGACGTTTCGGCAGCATCGCCTTCTTCAGAGCCTGGAAGGGTATAATGAATTTGAATTATTGAACGAGCAGTCCGAGTACATAAAGTTCACCAGGGAGAAACCAACAAAAACTGGCTTCCGTTTTTGAACGTTATCCTATCAAGTAGCGGTTACCTGACAAAGTGGTACCGAAAGCCAAGTAACAAGAACATTCTTGTTCATTTCCTTTCTTCCCACTCTTCACACACAAAGAGGGCGCTTGTGAGAAACATGTTTCGAACAGCCACCTCTGTGTGCTCAACCAGGTAACTAAAGGAAGAATCGCGCGACTTGGCTCCGCAAATAGCCATCTACAATGGCTACGAAATAGTAACCCCACGAGATGAGACTAGAAGGAGAGCGACGCGCCCACGCGAAACACTTGGCCAAAAGAAAGTCCCGTTTATGTTGCCTTTCATAAGCGATGAAGTAAGCGTCGCTTTAAAACGATGCTTAAAAAGGGCAGGTCTAGAGGAATCGGTAGCGATAGTTGAAATACCACCGACTACTCTACGTCGCCAATTAGTTCGCAACCGCCTGTATGACCGTCTGTGTGAAACAACAAATTGCGTAATTTGCCCTTACGGCAGGGACGGTGATTGCACGAGTTCAGGTACGACATACCTGATCTCTTGTAATAATTGCGGAGATGAATATATTGGCGAAACGGGCACACCTTTGTGTATCCGTATAAAAGAACACCTAGATGGCAAACGAAAACTAAGACGAAGCACCACACTAGGCACGCATAGGATACAAAAGCATAGTGGGGACGATTTTGATGTAAAACTCAATATCCTCGCACAGGAGACTAAAACACCGGCGCAAAAACTTTTTGAGGCTTTTTGGATAAATGCCAAAAACTCTATAATGAATAGCAGGGATGAATGCCCAGAGGTCATACGCGACCTGATCCCGTACGTTCGCATCGATTTTTGATGTGGGATGGTGCAGTCGTCAACCATATGCGACTATAATCAGCTGTTCTAAACTTCCTCATTGGAAGTCACGAAAAGAGCGGTGGGTTTTTCGAGAAGTTGTTGATCGTGTAATTACCAAAGAGTTTTTCTTTTTGTAAGTGTCATTGGAGGGTTGGGCCTAGTAGATTGTATATCAGTATGCACTTCCAGGCTCTGAAGAAGGCGATACTGCCGAAACGTCAGCCAGTGTTGTATTGTATTGTGTTTCTCTATGGAAGTAAATGTATGCTGTTTAAAAACCTCGCGATTGCTGAACAAGAAAACGACGCATTCATATTCCAGTGCCGAGGTTAATATAAAGTCAATCCTGGGAGTTATAACAATAATTCAGTGTTTTCTTGATAGGCAAATACGAGACTGCTATTAAACTCTTTATTCACCATGACTGACGTTTCCTCCCAATGCACTGCCGCGTCATCATGTCTGGGAGGTGTTCGTGGGTGTTAGGCTGTGATATACAGCGCGGTGAATCACCCACCAAGCAGGGCCTCCCAAGGTGAGATGGAGTCCCGCGTTTTCAAGAAGAAAACCAGCTAAGAGAGAACCAACACCAGGATCAACCACCGTCCTGGTTTCAAACTAGTCGCATTGTGGCAATTCTCCCTCTGAACCACAAGGGCCGCGATTGTCTGCGGTGGTGACGACCTGAGTAAGACTTTGGCTAGGCTGGCCTCAGAACTGCAGGGATGAACAATGGCTGAACGAGAAAAACTGCGATAAAAATAGGAATTATGCTGAAACACGCACAACCAGTGAAGGCGGACCATTTAACTGCTAAAGTGAGTAAGTAATTGACGTTTCGGAGGATTCCATCTTCTTCAGAGTGTGAAAAGACCAAGATGAATGCAATCTAATCAGTCGAATACCTCCACAACCTCAATAAAAAAACCGCATTAGAACTGAAATTCAGTTTCAGTAGGAAAAGTTTCTCCATTTACTGATCGTTTTTCATGAGTCTTCAACATATTGATGGAGACGAGCAAGACAGAGCTTAAACAAGTGGGTAAGTGCCTTTCTCACGTTTAAATGTGTGTAAAACACTGTGTAGGATCACGCGTGATAACAAGGCACTCCTCTATGCGGTTCATCTCTGGAGTTACAAAATGTCTCAAGGAGCTTACGCCTTAAAGTTTTAAAGAAATGCCGAGATTACGAAAAAGTAGGTTTTGGGAATTAGTATAGTTACAGTTCGGAATACCGATCCAGCAATTTTTTGTCGCTGTATTTAACAATGTAAGGGAGACGAACTACAGCCACCGCGAATTATTCTGTCGCTTGTGTAGTTTTCTATTTAATTCGATGGGTTATGAATTCTGAACAAAACCACTGTGGTTTACCTTCCTGCAGTGATTACGAAATTTTCGGGTTTCGAACTGCCACCAGCACTTTGACAATTTTCCCGAACCAGAAGGTTGAATCTGTGAATAAAAACAGCAACAGATGGAACGCACGGCGTGGATTTCAACTCTTAACCATTTCTCGCATTTTCGCCCTATTGGGATTCTACCGAGTACGAAACAGGATTTTGGGAATTCATTGTAGCGTGCTTACCCAGCACAGTGTCTTTCCGTTTATTCTTCTACAAGAAAAGGAAGATTCTCATCGCAGAAGCAGCAAATGCGTTAAGAAAAGTGCTGTTAAATGAATTAGGGGAAAGCTACTGTTTCAGAAAACACAGCTGGTTGCTCACGTTCCCACTGTGTTGGCCAGATCGTTGATGGTCCTTGTTATCATTTCCTTCTCAGGTAGTTTCTTGTAGGAACCGATGCTGAAATCTCTTCTGCCATTCCTGGCACATCGCCTTTTCGAATTGTCGTATCTATCGTAAATATTCAACTCATTTACTAGCAAAACAACAAGTATATACTTTGATCTCTACTGAAGAACGGTTCCAAATCCCTCCACAATCCCGGCGGTGAGTTCTCAACTTGCCAAACCTTTTCCATTCAGTTAACTGTTTGGAGAAGATGTGGATATTTCGAGGATTAAAGCGTAACAGTAGACTGGATTGGCACTCACAAAGCCCCTATATACTCTTTGGACAGTTTGCTTATTCCATGAATATTGACTTTCCAAAAGTGAAGAAGATCTCCAGTCGACATTGAAATTTCTTAGTCATGCTCACCATGCGAAAATCGACCACATCCACTTCGTAGAGTTACAATGCCTCAGTGTGACACCTTCGAAAAAAGTTTCTCTTTTTTCTACAGTTGATTTTTTTTGCAAACCTTTCATTAGCAGGAAAACAAAACATTGTCGAAAATAAACTGTTAACATCGGGGTTTTTTTTCAGGTTCAGTCAATGTGGAAATAAGTAAAGATTGCTTGCATTACAGCAAACCTATTAAACAGGATAACAGGCACGTGATCGGAGTTGGAGACAATGGGATTCACGCTGCCATTAATTGAGCAGAACCTAAACGAAAAAAAGCGAAATTTTGCTGTCAGATATTAAGTTTTGGAACTACGACTCTTACCGGTAACCTGTCAGCTTCTGATCTTCTTGGACTTCCACCTCGACCCCTCCTTTTAAACATCCAGGCTCGTCATAACCATGAGAGATTGATCGGATGTCTATTTCGATTCTTTTTCCTTTGGGTGCCTGAATTCCGTTATATCACAACTTTAACGATAATAGTGGTTTAGAAAAAAGCACCGAAATCATATAATTGCAGAAAACGAAGTGGTCCCTGAGAACGGATCCGAAACCTATCCTGTAGGCGAGCGTTTGTTTCTTACTGGTAGCCGCGAGATATTCTCCACATCCCGGTGGCTGAAATGCCTTCAATTTTCCTAATATGGTTACGTTCAACGTTAAAGAATCCTTTTACCCTTCGATCACAAAGAGCGCCACCGTAATCACTTGGACAAATGCACATGGAGCAGTTTCGAGGGTGAGGATATCCTTCGTTCACACACTTTGCCGATGTTGACTTGTTGCATATTGCTCAAGGAATAGATTGTTTCTGTGCTATTTTATTACCGTGTGAATTAATCACCGGTCGTACCATTGCATCCGTAGTGTTGGTTGATCATGTAAATATCGGAGAAGGAAATTAGTGGCGATCCCATTGTCATTTGATAGTTTGGATTTTTTGCAAGCATGGTGGGCAGGTCGTTTATAGAACCACTGATAAATAGGCAATAATTGCTAGCGTAGCAAGAAGAAATTCCAAGCAAGTGCAAACCGTAGCCAGTCATAGTGCATTATGCTGCCATAATCGTATGTGAGTCCATAGACATCGGCGAAACCCTTGCTAACTTTCACGAAATTCTTCAAACTACCTGGCTAAACCGATAATATGAGTTTTCTAATAGAGCCTAATCGTGATTGTTTCATAAAGACCCACATCGAGATTCTTCTTGACAATTTCAATGTAATTGTCGCGATCATATCGAACCATTGTGTGGAAGAGCCCAAGAGCATGGCCAATTTCATGCACAGCAATTTTTTCCTGAAGCGTCTACCTGGCTTTCTAACGAAAAAATGCATCACCACAAGAAAAGCACAGTAAAATAAATTATTTTTAGAGTTGTTATATTGCGATGGTATCACCGTTGCACCATCTTCCCTGAGAGAAAGAAACTGTTCTCCACCAAACCGACCGACGTCCGAATAGCTTCCGGCTTTTTTGACCACGACCACCTTATCCCGCGCTGAAAATTGTTGATTTAAGAAGACGAATTCTCCTGAGACATGAAACCTACCATTTTTGTCCTCTTTAAACTCGACACAGGTGGATTCACTCCATACTTTGATCCCCATTTTAAAGACTTTTTGCACGGCATGGTCTAAAACGTTAACTTTGGAATTAATAGCCTTGATGAATATTAACTAAGAGTATTATTTATTTATTACTTGTCTCGGATTATTGAATGAACAGTCAGAACATATAAAGTTCATGCCGCAAAAACCTTTAAAAAATTGGCTTGCATTCTTAAACGTTCAAGCACAAATCTCCGAAAGCAGCCACATCATAAAGTTGTACTGAAAGTGATCAATAGAAATTTAATAGTGCACTACTCTTCGTCTCATCCCTTACCACTCACACAAAAACTCTTTGTCCGAAACATGTGCCGAATAGCTACAAGCTCATGAGCCCGAGTAGAAGAGACAGAGGAATCACTACACTTGACAGACAAATAACCAACTGAGACGACTGCGAAACAAGGACCACTGAGATAAAGTCCAAGGCGAGCGCTAGGCCCCAAAGTAGAGAGCTCAGTGGGTACCTACTAAACTTTCACCAAGCATTCTATGTCTTAAATTAGTTCAAAATCGCCCTGACGACTTCCTGCGTAAACATGAGGATTGCATGATTTGCCCTAACAGTAGAGATGGAGAATGAATGAGTTTAGGTAGCATATCTTTTCTGATTCCTTGTGAGATATGAGGCGATTAATATATTGACGAAACGGTATACACACTTTTCGTCCACATGAACTAGCATCCAGGTGGAAAGTTGAAAACTCGATAAAATACTCCTCAAGATAGGCTTGAGGCACGAACACACAACGCTGACAACTTTGAGATGGTAGCCACGATCGTTGCGTAGAAATCAAGTAACATTACCACGCAAAAGCCCGGAGGCATTCTGGATGGACTTCAAGATTCGAAGAATAAATGGGGAAAAAATAGAAATAATACCTCATATCACACGTGACTAATCGCTTTATCTCAGATTAATTTTCTAAGTTGAGTAAAGCCTATTGTTCATTGTAGACCAAAGGGTGGCTTTACCTACTGGTGAAGAAAACGGCTGATTCTTTTAAATAGGCAAATTTTTGGTTCTGGTTCATGAGAAATTGGTTTTTTTCGAAACCTTGCTAACCATTATCTTGTTAGTTGTGAGACTACATGGGGCAGATAAGGGATAGCAAGGGTGAGTCGACAAAAGCTGGCCACCTATTTGATCTGATATCAAGGAAGATTCAAAAGAATCTCTGGTTTTGCTGTGCTTGCGCAAACACTTTCCGTGTTTACATAAACATAACCTTCTATTCGCTCATACATTTGTTAGTGTACTTGAGTCTATGCGGTTTGAATTCTGCGCTTAAGTTCGACCAAAACCCTAAATTAAAATGCCCGAAAAGTGTATGGGTAGTGGTTAAAAGATTTAGCCATTCTTTATCTACTCCCAAATAAGCTGAAAAGTTGATAGTTAATATAAGCAGTGTCGCAGCAGACTTCAATAAACCAACTGAATGCTTGGAACAATGGAAATATTTGCTCGTCCTTTCTCGACCTCGAAGAAATATGCGATGGGTAATTGGGCCAACCAAGCGTCTTTTTACCAGACTTGTCTTGAGTCGGTTCATGCAATCTAGTCTAGAAAAGCGGCCGACTGCCTGTAATAAAAATCTGGGATCTCCCGGCCCGACAAACATGGTCTTGGGAGAACCGATTCAAATGCATACGAATGTTTCAGCTATACACACATAGGCCTAGAAATCAACATAATGATTGACTTAGCTCTATAATAAAACACCTACAGGTTGATAACCTTTCAAGGATTCGGTTTCAGAATAAAGAATAACTGGTTCCGCATTCAAGTCTTCGGCTTTTCTAATCTTACCGCTTTATTGCAACTCGGCGATTTGACAAAATAAAAGAATGGTCGATGTTACAGAACGCACTAACAAAAGAGTGATGTACAAGCATCGCTGTTAAAAAAGTGTAAGAGATGGTATCCGAGAATTCCGAGAAGCTTCGTCGAAGGTAAAATATCAAAGATGCTGCAGTGTACGCCAAGATGGAGAAAATGAGGTGAGTCGGACATCGCTTCTCTGTACGACACAGGTGAGCAAGAGGTGTTAGCACTGGTCTTCATAGCATATCATGGAGAATTTTCAATACCCCGCTAGAATCAATCGATAAGGAGAGGTCATACAAGCGATTTCTTTAAAATTCGTTCTTTTGTTTTTTATTCTACAATGAGATGTCATCTTAAGGTGACCGGGAACAAATTTGTTAATTTATACAATTAAGGTCACAATTAAGATGAGTTAGTTCTCTTACAACTAACCTGATGTATTAAAAACATAGAAAACGCCTTGACGCTATGTTGCACTGTATTCCATCACCACCTGCCTCTTTGTGCGATCCCTACAATGCCTTTGCCGATTTCCCCGACTTTTCTCATGAGCGCCACCAACCATACAATTTTGAAAACGATAGCCTTAATTTTAGTGTAACGGACTTCTCTGCTAGTACGATGTTACCCTGAGACAGAGCTCGTCCGATGTTTTGGTTTCTATTGATTTCGAAAAGCGATCTGTCCAAATATGAACCATCATCAATCGATTTCGTCTGAATCTCCTATAAAGTGGATGAAGTTTTGAGATCACACAAGTCGTGTAGAAGAGTGGGAAGACGGTACCTTCAATTTAACATCTTCCTCTTGGTCTCGGAACAGTTTCAGATCGTTCGCCAGTGTCTCCGGAGTGCCGAAAAGATTTTGTTGAAGAAAAGAAACTTCACGATGGCTTTCATTCTAAAAGCGTTAGTTTTTTGGAGGCACAAAAAATCAATTCCCATAGCACCTTTACGTTTCCGAATTCAATGCTTTTGAGCTTCTGGGCACTTTGACTAGCAGAAGAGTCCTTTATCCCCATGCCAACATTAGTTGTGAAATACTGCGTTATTAGGATAATGACGGCGCACAGCAGCACAGTTCTCATCTCAACAATAGAAGCCAGTAAATACAATACAAAGTAGAAACATAGAAATACTTGTCATTTCCAACCCAATAATTCAGCGCTAGTTGATTTAATAGCACGTTTACCTCGCTTCTCACTTAAGAAGTAAGAGAAAATTGTTAGAGCACTATTATCAGAAGTTTTTAATAAGAGTTTGAGATGAAAGTAATAAAGACAAATTATTTTGTTGGAGTTTGTACGCATTTACTACATGGATCATTCCTGCGATCATCTAACGCCAATCTCATACCGATGTCATCTCTCTTAGGAGAAGTCACAATGTTGATTTTTTTCATTTACTGCCTATTAGTACTTTTCACGGCAGGCTATTGTATGCGATACAACCAAAATGATGCTGAGATATTTGCAAAACTCCGGACCTCATTACTTATATTATACCTGTTTATATTAGAACACTAGATGAGAGAAAGGCGAAACGAAAGAACCGCATGGTGTGGTGGTAAACGCGTTAGCTCCTGGAAAAGGTAATGGCGCGTTCGCTCCCCACCGCAGACACCTGCGGTCTGGAGTCTTTCAAGTATTTCAGCACTTTTGTAGTTATATCTTTTAGGAGTGATTCATTCTATTGGAGTGGGATAGTCGGTTATTTCAACGCCTTGCATAAAGGACAAAGAGATGCTATCGGCGTTGATCAATCCTTAAACGTTGCGTCACGCATTCGACTTGATTAGGTATCACTAGAGGTGATGCATGTCCGGCGACGACATGACGTGCCGTTGCCTAGCCATGTATAAGATTCGGTTATTATCCTTCCAGCAAGGTCTGGAGCCAGCATGAATTTCCCAGAACATAGTCTAGTGAACCTGGGTAGAATTAGCTATCGATAGAGTGCGTATTTCAGGGCATAACCAGTGCGCTACACTCGTCATCGGTGCTCTATATAATGCAGAGTATTTCAAGAAAATTATAGTGAAGATTTCTACGATTTTTCCTATTTTATCACCAGTAACTTGGTACTCGGATTCGGCTTGCTTACGATATGTCTTGCAGCGGTCGATCGACTAATCGCAATCTTAGCTGCCATCAGAAAAATACACGTTCTTTCTGAAAGAGTCCGAGTAGCAAAGAAGCCACTTTCTAGCAAATATACAATAGTTCGAGAAACCCAGGGCGACATCTAGCCGAAGTAGCTCCGGTGTTTAAGTTTTACCACCCCCTATCACTATTTAACCAGTTTATGAGGAAAAATAAGAGAGTATGGTGTTGAAGTCGCATGAGAACTCCACTACTTACGTGGATAAGTATTCCAAGACGAACGGAATCGAAAAACTGTAGTAAGCGGAACGACATATGTTTTCAGACGACCCAACTATCTATCTAATAGACAACTGATGTGCTGCTTTTCGAAAGTGTTTAGTTTCTGTAAAAACGGAGAAAAAATTAATATTAGGAGAATAAGCACTTCTGTTATTGAAGCAGGTAATGATGGGGTTGATAATGTGCTTGCTATTCGTAGCCTCCACTGTTTTCCTATACGGAATTTCATGATTAATTTGCGTACTTACTGTGCAAACAGTGCTTCATTAGCAAGAACTTGTTCCTCATGACGAACTGCAGCACGATTGTTGGCTATCTGATAACATTGTCCTTTCTGTGCAGAAAATCCTGCAACGCGGCATTGCGCAGTACAGTTAACGTCGAACTTAGAGAAGCGCAATGAACCTTGCTTTATTCATTCCCAATTAATGACTTGAAGGTTACGTGGTTTCCCATGTAGAGAAGCTTTTTGCCACTGCAGCTTCTCCAGCTTCTTTGTGCCACCTTTACCACAATTGATTTCGTCATTAGCTTTACGATTAACCTGTCATATAACTTGTAAACTTCTATCAGCGCTGTTTTCGGTCGCTGCTCTCAGCTTTCCGTCAACAGCAGCTGCTTATATCATAAGAAGGTAGAGAGTTGATGGATTTTGTGCATTTCACTTTGTTTCCAAAGCTATTTATAACACACTTAAATTGGTTCATTATATGTAAAGAGCATGTTTATCGTCAAGAACGTTTTTAATCACTCCGTCATTTGGAAACTGTTACAGAACAACACCGGACCGGCAGCCGTAAAACGTTCGCTTTTCTCGACTTAGCTCCAGAAGTGGATATTTGTTGACGCTGGTTGAAACTAATCGATAACCGAATGAGCTACAAGTCATGCAAAGGTGGAGATACGGTTCTGAAACTTTAGCAATGTGAACCATCAACTCTGGTTAGTGTTTGCAAAAGGTTCTCATTGATATATTTGAAATCCTATTGAAAACGAATAAGAAATAGTTTATAAAGGAATAGAAATTGATCAGCTGCTTCTCTGGTGAGGGCGGCTCCAAACCGATTAATAGAGTTTCATTTTCTTGTAATAATTTCCTTAAATCCTTAACAAACCCGAACTGAAGCGAGAAGAAAGACTAGTAGCATCGTTAGGTGTATGGATCCCCACATGGTACTGCTAATGTGGTGGATATCGATCACATACTTATGAACAGAAGACAAAAGAGAACAGAAGACTCGCTGTTATGCCCAAATAGCAAAATGTATGCCAAACAGCTCAGGCTTAACCAAACACAGAAATTCTGGTTTGTAAAACTTAGGATTTGCAGAGGTTGCTTGTAGTACGTAAACAGCATAAATTTTGAAATTTTCAGAATATAAAACTACTTTCTAACGGCTGGTAGGGCAGTGGTAACAGTGTGGTTTATCACGAGCATGGTACTAGTTCGACCCGCACTAAGCTCACCATACATCCCATCTTTCAAGTTTTGGAAAATTGCTTCCACATTTGTTTAGAATCAGCTCACTTGCTGCCTGAAAAGTACAACCACTCTCGCCCCTATCCCGGTATTCCAAAAAGAATTGGTTCAACCAGTATTGAACGACATTCATGAAAAAGACGACATTGCTCAAGTAGTAGTCGAACCCACTCGCGAAATGTTCGAAAACCTTAGTGAACGATGGATGGAATGATTGGATCGAATGGTTAAAGTGTATTGATCCTACCTTCTTGGATTATCAAGTTAACACCAGGTTGATAAAGATGTTAAGCTGGCTACGACGAAGACACAACATAGAGAAGACGAATGACTGTGGTTCGTCGGCTCGGATCATCTCTGATGAAGACGAAGACGTGGAAACGTTAGCCGAATAAACATTTTTATCAATCTCGTGCTAGTTTAACAATGCGAGAAGGCTTTGATTATTATTACCAAGATTGAATGACCATCGGTTTAAAAAATAACGCGCTGAACTTTATTGAGCTAAGTTCATTTCCGTTCCAGTGGTTTGTTTTACCACGTAAAGCAATTTTGACGGCTCGTTAGTTTCGATAAATAGCTTGCTTAAGAGTTGTTAAATAAGCCGTGGCACGTGAGCAGCTGCTAAATTGCAAAGAACCATTTATCATAGAACTTCATATCAAGATGTGATTTCCTCGCTCATGGTATGGTGCTTCTGTGCTGTGGCACTGAAATTCGCCCTTTAGAGCTATCTTTTTGCTACGATATTATGATAACCACGAGATTTATCCTTGTACATACCTTCTTATTGATTCTTTATAAAACCAGAACCCTTTGTCTACAAATTGCAATTACTTTATGCATACACTTCTTTGCTTAACTCTCGCATCTTTTGTCAAGGATTTACGCCTTTGATAGTTAATATTAGAGCGCTTGTAGCTCAGTGACTTGAGGTGCGCTACAATACACACTGGTCGGTTGGTCGTTCGTTGTTGGTCCGATCGCACGCTCAGCTCACCAAGCTTTCCTCGTTCGTTGTTGGTCCGATCGCACGCTCAGCTCACCAAGCTTTCCATCTATCTGGAGTCGTGAAATTGATATCAGACTTGCCTGAAAGGATAACAGCACTGACTCGATACATCGCTAGCCAATTTCAAGTCATGTCACAAACCAGAAGAGCAATCATTCACCATTGACGACTGCCATACTCGATAGATCGAATACATAATCCCTCAGGGTTTAATCAATGTCGAATGCTTTATCCTTCATCCTTGATGACCATTATTGGAACAGTCTTTCATAGTCTATGGTGTGGAACGAACGCGCTATTGTCCTTTCCGGGGAGTAACGCGTTCACCACCACACCATGCGGGTCCTTCGTTTCACCTGTCTCTCAGCTATTTCTATTGATCTTTGCCGCAGCAATCACCCGTCAGCGGGNATCAATGTCGAATGCTTTATCCTTCATCCTTGATGACCATTATTGGAACAGTCTTTCATAGTCTATGGTGTGGAACGAACGCGCTATTGTCCTTTCCGGGGAGTAACGCGTTCACCACCACACCATGCGGGTCCTTCGTTTCACCTGTCTCTCAGCTATTTCTATTGATCTTTGCCGCAGCAATCACCCGTCAGCGGGATTGATCTCGGGCGCCCAAATCGGCATAGAACCCAGTTAAGCTACGGCTGTAGTTGAAATCACAATGTTATACCTTTTTATTTTCTGCCTATTATAATTTCGCGGCAGGGTACTAAGCGAAATA